>BJCM01211356.1:0-19549 GCA_018326385.1 Flaveria bidentis
AGAGGCAGTCGAGGGCGGAGCGGATGGAGGTAGAGATGAGGCCGGCGACGATGGTGGTGTTGAAGGGATAGATGTGGAAGTGGAGGTAGGGGAAGGGGTAGATGTGTGTTTTAATTTTAAGAGTAGTTTCGTTATTTTAATAATAATTTTAATATAAACATTAACAGTGTTACTCATTTGAACTTAAATGGAGATAAAAATGAAACGTATAGACTCAAATGAAGATGAAATGAAACGTCAGGGACCAGATGACAATTTTAAAACCATAGGGATGCAAGTGGTTAAAATAAACAAACGTCACGAATGCAAATGATAATTTACTCGCTTTTTAATAAAAATCTCACCTGTAAAAAAATCAGATTAATATAATATATTTTGATTGTTAGATATGTGATGTAATATGATCTAATACGATGGGTGTGAAATGAACACCTTCCTAACTCTAAAATCCAGGTGGAAAAGGGCAGCAAGGCATTACCAATTTGATTTTGTGGAGGTTTGATCAAATGGAGTAAGATTTTAATTTTGAGTTATCTTTTTTTATCTATTATTTACGAATTACGAGAGAGACTTTAATATGAGGCAGGTGCAGCGCAGCATCGTCCGTCGTCGTTTGGTGGTAGCTGGAGTCTAGAGGTGTGTAGGTACATAGATCATGATGGGACCCCAATATAAAAGCATGTATTTTCAATCTTAACAAATATATTCACACATTAGACCATTCATAGTTTTTTTTTCATATATATGTAAGTATGTTTTTTTATATTATATAAAATTGTTATAAGTAGTTTGTGAGTGGATATAAAAAATATGTTGCTGTTAATATCTATATTTGATAAAATATTATTTATATCTATTAATGATAAAATATCTTAGAGCATTTACAGCTCATGCCTTATAATTATGTGAGTGTGTGTTCTTAAATTACATGGGATGATTTTAAGTGGTTGTGAGTGAATAATAGAGAAAAAATTATTGTTCATCTGTAAATTTAAAGATTCATTGTTTAACTTTTATAAATTTTTTAATAATTTTGAAAGTGGTCGTGAGTGAAAAAGAGAGAAAAAAATCATAAAAATGTATAAATAATATTATTTAATTAAAAAGATATAGAAAAAGTAGTAATTTTTAGTGTAATTATATGGATAAAAATAAAGAATAAAATATGAATGCTCTTAGGATGACACGTATGTGTGTAGCGGTATCGATGTTTATCGATTGGTATTAGTTTCCTTCTTCATGGTATCAGCACGTACTATCAGTCGATATAGTTTACGATAAGAAAAAATATCATATTTTGAATACAAATTTTTAACAAATTTATTCTAAAATGTTAAGAAATATTTAAACAACCATAAATCTATTTTTTTGATGTCAACAAACAAATTTATCAAAAAAAAGGTAAAATTTGTAAAAAAATAAACTGGATAAAAAACATATATTATACAATGACAGACCTAATATGTCAGTTTCTATGGGTGTTTATCATACGAATCAAACTTAGAAAGCCTCAAACCAAACTAATTTTATACCCGACCACCAAAGTAGTAATAATACAACTAATATCTTGAAATTCTAAATAAAAGTAAAATTTGTTTAACATAAAAACAAGTCGTTTAACTGGGTAAAAGTGACCGACTACATTACTATAAAATGAAATCCGTTAGAAAAACAAATATGTACATAGAGCCAATGAATCTGTTGAAAGAAAGACAATAATTTTACCAAACATGTTTTGGCCGGTGGGCTTTTCAAAACCTGAAACGATTAGCCGGTACGATCTGTGCTAGAAACCACTAAACAAATGGTTTACAAAATTAAAAGCAAACAAAATAAAATAAGTAGTCGTAAACGTATCAAACTTAATAATAATAGAATCATAAATTTTTGTTTTTTCCTTAACATGCTAGGTGAACTTGTGAATCAAATTAACTATTTTTAATATGAAATATTCATAAAAAAATTCTCAAGATATGCACATGCTTCGGACCAAGGAATTGACCACCGGGAAAAAGAAAGAATAAAAGACAACAAAAACAAACAAACTACAAGAATCCTTAAGAATTACATAAGATTCTCATTAATGAAAGTTCCAACCATCAAAATTCATAATTGTTAAGTTCCATCAATTTCAACAAAGATAAGTAGATCCACACCATAAATCCGTTGCAGAGATAAGACCCGTCATTCCAAATTAGAACCATAGTAGCTCCTAAATCCCCTTAGCAAAATAAAATCAACATCCACTCCAAAAAATGAAATACCATAAATAGACAATGAATTAACAACTATCACATAACAACAAACAGTTGCTAACATTATAACAACAAAAGTAACAGCAACCATAGACTCATGAGCAACATCTACATGTGGAGATCAATCCTATATAACATCTTTAATTAGTCTTGTAATCTCATGCTATGTGCTGACTAGATACATCCTAGTAGTAATGACGGTAACAAATGAACCAATACCTGCAACAAAAACACTTATGTTAAACATTAGGAAGCTAATAAACACACCATAATAACTTCACATTATAGCAACCGAGATGAAAAAAAATTGATGACAAACATCAAACAGTTATGAAAACAAACCTAACATACAAAACTGAGATTTTTGGTCTTGTTTCTCAAGGATCTTGAAGTCAAACTAATGTCTAGTTTGAATTTAATTGGCGTAGTTAAATCTCCTAAGTTACCTTCAACCAGAGTTCTTCTAATATCGTATTCCCCCAATTGCAATTGCATTACCTATTTCTTCTTCAAACGAATACCATTTGATTACTCCAACACTAACGGCTTGCAGCTATAATTAGTTTTGATCAGTCAAGATTTTAAACAAAAGAAGTTAAAATATTGGTTTAGTGAACAAAAAAAATACATTATTTGAACAACCAAATAAAAAACTTAATAGATAAATTGAAAATTAATAATTTAGTGATAATATACTGTTATTCTATAACAAACATGTTAAAGAACTAATCAAGAAAGTTAAATATGAACAACCAAAATAAAGAATAAAGAAATATTAGACAATTGAAAAGCAACCATATATCAATCAAATTAGAATCCCACACGAGTACACTCAACAAAAATAACAAATTAAAACGCAACGATATCCATAAGCTTTACCCTAGAAACTCTTGTCACAAGTCAACCCTACATAATTGACATAAAACAAAACAACTAATTTACTATTTTTAGAAACACATGATATAATGGATATAATGCAACACATGTTTTCAAGGATAATAAAGAAAAAAATAAGCACCATGTCATTCTTTTATGACATTCATTATGGCTTGTTGCTTATAAACTTAACTAGTTTATTTAACTAACCGATCGCGTGTTCCGGCGGCATCGTAAGTGATAAATTATAGATTACCAACCATATTTATTTCTTCACTAAATTCTACTTAACTAAATTCTACGTCGAAATATACGTCGAAATGTAAATTCGATTTTATACAATTGAATGAAACAAATTTTATCTAGCACAATTACACATAAAATATACGTCGAAATGTGGACAAACTCGAAACGTATATAAAAATCATCAGAAATACAAATAAGATATGAAATATTAGATAATTCCCAACCAATCCTTCAACTCCAAACAAAATACACATCGTAACTACTTCTACTCACCTACACCTTAAAAATCATATGCTTTTCTAGGTTGGCTAACAGTAGATCTATAGTTATCTCATTATTTCATTTAGTATTTTCATAGCCATGTACAACCCTTTTTGTTGATAAGTTCTTATGCTCACCTAAGAATGTTACTATTAGAAGCTTCACAAACCCTACACCATACTGTTAATATCTTGATACGCATTGCATATTTTAGTTCTAAGTTTTAATAATATCAATGTCTATTCAACCTCAGTTTGTAATCCCATAAATATTCTCATAATATAAAGCAATGATAGAGATAAAATATCGAAACTATTCAACCTCCATACTCACTCCATTTCAGTTCATTTAATAGGTTATTTTAATGAGAGATATGAAACTCCGAAAGTATTCAAAAGTCACCTGTTATTTTCTTTTGCCGAAATGAAAGCCCAATTACAAAACAAAACAAAATTAAAAGGTACACCAATAAAGAAGCGAGATGCAAGCTAAACCACAACCATCCATCTTTAAGAAGACCAAAATTCAGGAAACCCCAAATCAAGTAAAAACAAAAGCACAACCCACAATCACATAAATACAACAACCAACACCAACAATACACAAAAGTGTTGGTTCTATATACTCGATCAACTTTTACAAACATGTTTTGAATTAAAATATGTAGGGTTATATCAGTGAACTATACTTTAGTTGATTTAATTTAGTAACGTGGGTTAATTTAGGTTTATCATATCTATGAAAAAGTAATATTAATAAATAAAAAAATAATGCTAAACACATTGATGCAACACAAAATCAAAAGCAAGATACTTAAAAATTGATTGAAAACCCATGGATTTAAGAGGAACTGGGAAATGACAAATAAAACATAGATTAGCATATATAATTAGATGAGGAGACAAATCATGTCTTTCAATATCATAACCTGGTGACGCGGAAACCGTATTCGTATTTTTGAAAGGCCGATACGATGAAAGAATCAGTTGACACACTTGATGATATAATCGTTATAATGAACCATAATAGCGGTTGGACACGTCGGCAGCATCTAATCTGGTTGCGAATCACTGGGAAACATTGGGGTTTTAACCGGTTAATTTGCCAGACTGCTGCATCGATTAACTGCTGCATCGATTAACTGCTGCATCGATTAACTGCTGCATCGATTAACTGCTGCATCGATTAACTGCTGCATCGATTAACTGC
This sequence comes from Flaveria bidentis, assembly GCA_018326385.1. Classification (NCBI taxonomy): domain Eukaryota; kingdom Viridiplantae; phylum Streptophyta; class Magnoliopsida; order Asterales; family Asteraceae; genus Flaveria; species Flaveria bidentis. Next base: position 4,848 of record BJCM01211356.1, read on the forward strand.
TGCATCGATTATGATTTAGCTCGATCCAGCCGTGGACTCCGCGGAGCCCGGAAGGGAGCCACCGCCCACCGGCTCCTTTTTCTTACTTCCTACAAAAACAAAATTGAGAGGATAAAGAAACATACAACACGTAGGACTGAAGGTGTCATCATTAGAAAAACCACGTGTGACTCAGGTAGGCAAAGAGGACACATGTATAGTACCATGAATTGTACTCTTTGCTTATAGTTCAGCCAACTCATTTTGCAACATGTAGACGAAGCCATAGTTGTTGGTACATGTTTGAAGAACCCTCGGTACCATTGATAAACTCTTCAGCAGTGCACTTTGCAATGGACTTAACATTTATAAATGTGCTTTCATGTGCACACAAAATGGTAAGAAGATATATCGATTAACACGCCTTATAGGTGATATATCAACACCCTAATGCCTAACAACACAACACCATATGGCTGATCCTTCCATAATTTCCACCAATGCCGACCAAGGTTCTTTTGCATCATTTGAAAACAAAGTTTCTAATTATAACACGAGAAAAAATTTAAGTTCAAAACCTACCATAATACTTATGTATCACGGAAAATTTATGGTAAATTTCTAATCAAAGAAAATGTGTTTTAGTGAAACAAAGTCCTTCGCATCCACCAACATATCAGGCTGCATAAAAAATAAATATGTTAATTAGGAAGCATTGTATTACAGCAAATGAGATTAAGAAATAAAGGTTGCATTATGACACAATACTCGTGAGTGGGTCAATTTGGCTTATGAGTTATTCATAAAGGTCAAACTGATCATATAAATTTTATTACAAGCATTTTACAAGTCACCCAAAATGTATTTTAATGCTTAAAGCCTTGTAAATATTTTATTTACATGTTTTACTGTAATCCACACCAAACATACTCAAAAACTATCCATTCTAAACCATCAAATCGAACACAATGTATATAACTATGCAAGATGTTACATTTTGGAACCGAATGTTTCATCCCTAAATGTGTCAACTTCCTTCAATAGTGTTGAGTTTAGTCTTTATCTATTTAAAGTGACCAGAAGCCTTATTCAATCTATGATGGTTGTTTTATGCACAACCTTCTTCTTTCTATAAATGAAACAAAAGATAATTAGATCAAACAAACTTTATATATAAATCTAAAAGACGGTTGTAACAAACTATATACATAAATAAAAAAGGTTCATTCTCTACTAATATATAGCACCAGAGTGTTAGTCTTTGTAAAATAGAACCAAAAGGTTCAATCCACACTAATGTTTAGTACCACTAGAGTATTAGTCATCATTGTTAGATAGAAGCAAATCTGTAATTTTTTGTTTTTTTAGAGCGAACTAAGTAATTTAATGTATTTAAATGGGATTTTCTTATTCAGATTGTATATCTGAGCGTGTTCTCTTTTAGAATAATCAAATCCATGTATGATACAAACATACCTTCTCATGCTAATCTTCAATTGGTGTGAACAACGGTTGCCATCTTCATCCGTTGTTTAACATTCACCTACCATAAATACTCAACAAAGGAAATGAGTAATAATTATCAAATCCAACTTTAGAGATAAGAATCTTTGGATCCTTAACATCCTCAAAATATTTGAAAATCACAAACAATAATTGTTAAGCAAACAATGTTCTATGAATCAAGAAACCGTATAATTGCAACTATAATACTCGATCAGTAAACTAATTACAGAAACCACATAGTTAATTTGCATTAAATTTGCTGAACATCATGCCATATATAGATAAACAAGTTCGTCAAACATGAATTTACTTACCTTTGTGTCGATAGAATGCAAGCTCTTCATTAGGTATTCTTCGGCAAGATCATAGTTAAGGGGGAAATTTTGCATCCCGTGTGAAATTGGTAGAGGAAGTTACTTTGGATGCTTGATTCAGTATTGCTAATTTGCTAATATATTGCTAAATCGACATCCACAGATAAACTCCTTGTGATGATTTAGGGCTTATATGTTGCGATAATTTCATAAACCTAAATGTCACATGCAATTCTAGATCCATTTTTGAAATAGTGTAGATGCATAAATAAATTTTGTGAAATCTGAAGATAATGAAGAGGTGTTAACAACGATGTGTGGAGGAATAAACAATGGGAATGAAACTGCTGCAAATCGCCACTAACCGCTATATAACCGTTATAACCGTCATGTTTAAACAGTAAAGATTTGATTTCAGCCCGATCTAACGGCTGATACAACTTCTACCAGTAGTTATACTCATCGTTGGTAATATAATATATAATTGAACTCTAAATTAATAATTGAATTTTGAATCTAGCTTGGCATACCAAATCAAATTCTAAATTTCGTTTTCGACTTGAATATGAATTGTCGTAGATATTCATTTACCAAATTTAAATGTATATTTTAATGTTAAATCTTTCTTTCTTATTGTTAATCACATTAATTTTTAATATTTATTGGTTTAATTTTATTAAAAGATGAATACTTGTTTCATTATCATCAACTATCAAAAACAAAGTTTTTAAAACCAGACCGGACATCGAATTAGACGCTTTACTGGTTTGGTGGTTGGACATGTTGGACCGGATTTAACTATATTTATATATGTAATTAGATATAAGTAATTTATTTTTGTATTTTATAGTTATATATAAAATTTAACTATATTTGTATATTCAACATACTAATTTGTGGTTTAACAGCCCGTTAGTACCCATTAAAATTTAAAAAAATCAAATTCCGATTCGAAACCAGTCCGACCACTGGTTCGGGACGAACCGACCGGTTCAACCAGACAAAAACGAACCATAGCAGACCGAACCGGCCACCTGACCGATCCTATCTCAAAAAAATTGATAAAAAATATCTATATATACTAAAACACTTAAAACTTTTAAATTTGTTTGAGCATAAAGTAAACAAATAGTTAGGTTCATTAAAAGATAATTCAAAGAATGTAAAAACAATTTAATAACTATGTTTTCTTTATATATCATTTAATGAGTTTTATGTTGTATCTAAATCTATTTATTAGAAGTATTTATAAATTACTATAATATGTAATATATTTTTTTCTTAATAATGATTCTTACCTATGCATAATTATTTGATATCTCATAGACATATATTTCATGTTTATTTTTGTATATTGTTGATATTTAAATATACTAATATCATATTATAAAATATTTATGCATTGATATTAGAACCTTTATTCGAGCCATTAATAACCTAGAGTTTTATATATATTATATATATTTTTATTTTATACTCTTTCTTCACAATATAGAAATGAAAACAAAACGGATAAATGAAACCTAGCTCACCAAAGATAATATTCAAATATAGAGTTAATTACATGGATATTCCCAAGGGTTTACACATATCTCACATTTAATCTTTACTTTTAGAAAGTAGAGAATATCATGATAGGACATGAACTATATAAAGAGCAAACACTAGTTGTCACTTATATTTATAAATGTTAAAATTTTCTTGTTAAGTCAGTTTAAAGTTACTACAATATCTTTAAATAAAATCTAACCTACCCATACCTATCACTATGGCTTGACCCAGCACCATGACCACCGCTAGAAATCCATCTTAGCTACCTTGATCCACTTCTTGAATCCATATCCGTCATCATCCCATTCATCTTTGATTTTTCTTTGGTTTCAAGAACATCCACCTAAAACTAGTCTATTAGAATTTCATCTTAGCTAGCTACCCTAACCTCTATTATACTTTTTTTTAAAATAGGAAACAAACATGAAATATGTGCACTAAGGATTATTTATATACACAATATCAGAATATACAACACTCTAGAAAAAAGTAGCACCCCTCTCACATGATTGATGTAAGGGGTTTGAAATGATGTTTATCATGGTTAGGTGGTTAACATTAATGTATCTAATATATTTAATATCTTTAAGTAGAAGATATTATATGAAATAGGTTAACTACGATGATTTGGCATTTTATAGGTAAAACGCAATGACTTGATGTGATTTGGAGAATGCACATGGATAATAAATGAAGATCATGATAAATGTGGTAATAGAGAATTCAATTAGGAAAATGTGGCCGCAAACGGGGACAGAAACAGAGTTCGAACGAAGAAATTATGAAGAAAATAAGAATAAGATAAAAGTTGTCCACCATGACTTACGGTGGAATGATGACCTACGGTACAACATAGTTCAAAATTTCAGAATGCTACTATTATAACTTACGGTGGTCACATGACCTACGGTGCAAGGTGCAAGGCACACTGAAATTTTTATAAAAAGAAGGGAAATTTAGGTTTTGAGGAACCAAGTCATTCCCAGCCATCCCTGTAATGATCCCGAAGGCTTTGAGGAACCAAGTAATTTTAGAAGTCCTAAGAATGATCCCGAAGGCTTCCAAAGGCGATTTCAAGGCTCAAGATCTCATTTTTATCATGCGGTTTGATTGTTTAATGTTTAGAACAATGTTTTCCTTCGTTTTCGTGTTGATTTTCATTGCCATGTCCGGCTAAACCATCCGTGATCTTCTTCGGTGGTAGGGTTTGTTCACGTTTGACTTGTTCTTTCGTTTTCAGTTGGGTTATTGTTAAACTAGGCATCTTAAGCTTGGTGACTTTATTTGTTAATAAGTACTTCTAAAATATTTATGTTGATTGAAACCTATGTTACGGTTTTTATGCATGATTTATATTTCTTTACATCGGGAAACTTCACGAGGGTTAGGATTGGGTTGGTTAATGTAAGTGGGTATGATCTTTGTAGTTTATTTACAACAGTCACGTTCAATCTCATTAGGTCTAATTAAACCAATAATGGTTATGTCTATGTTACCATTCGCGAACATCTAGGACAAGTCATTTGTTGCAAACCTTAACCCGGAGAGGATTACTTTTCCAATTATTGTTTTACAATCAATTCAATTTCGAATATGTTTTATTTTTAAAATTAGCTTTGTTTTTAAGTAATTATTAATTAGTTTTCAAACTATAATTAAACTTCTCATTTTTTATATATTCCTTGTGGAGACGATCTTACTTCTCTATCTACTTAGGTGAGCTAAGATGACAAAATTAATTGTTTTTATTAGGCTTGACAAACCGCATTAGTGATGGAATTTGATCATTATGTAATCTAAGAGAAAAACTACAATATTAAATCCTCCACATTCTTCACTTGTGTATGTCTGATACGGATAAAGATTAAACCATTACGAGCTTTCCCGATAAACCATAATGAATAATAAAAAATCAACAACCTTAGTTTTTTCTTTCCTTTCGGAACCAAGCTTGTTAGCAATACAACATCCAATCTTAAGTGAATCTGGCCCGTCACAATCGCTGCCCCACACACTATTGAAAATGAACACATAATCGACACGAAACAAAGTTAGGCCGGTAAACCCTTAACCTGACCTTTGATGTTTGGATTGAAATTGTTTCCATATTGTTGAAATATTTGGTTTATGTTGTGAATAGCTTTAGCAGAAGGTTGCCACAGTGAACTATATATCCTCTATCAATATCCTCAACCACCATTTCGTTAACAAGGTCATATTTAAATATTTTAAGCTTTCAACAAGGGGTCCTTCTAGCCTTTTAGCTTTTTTTAATCATTTGGGTTCAGTTACTTTATAATTTTATGTTTACACCAATATAAAAATCCACATGAATAAAAAGGAATACTTTAAAACACAATTGATTTAATTCGCCAACTCTTCATGAATTCGACAAGAGGGAAGCCGTCCCCAATCGATAATTATTAGCGTATCACCTATTTGGTTTGCACCGAATTCTATTAATATTATGCTTCGACTTAAGTCTAAAAAAATCACATCAACTTATTTGAAATTTCTTTATAAATTGATTTCTTGCTATCATAAATAAACAAATATTATATAAATAAATGTTGTTTAATCACTCCATTGTGGCTTGGTTCGAACCTTATGCCCAGTAAACATACTGAGTAGTCCATGACGATAATCAGATAATATTAGTTATGATTCGAGCATAATATGATTGGTTGTGAGGTAGGGATAGCAATATGAACCACTCCACCCGTTAACTTGTTTTAGAATCGTGAGTCGGTTGTCTATTACAACATTACGAGGCAAAGATGTCACAGATGTCACATAGCGGTTAGTGGAAATACTTTTCCTTTATAAAATGATGTTTTTGTTTTTAAGGAAATGTGATGTTCGCGTGTTAGGTGTGTCTAAATATAAATGCGAATTGAATGTGTTGGCTCAACTTTCAACCAGCCGTTGCGTGGTAGGCAGCAATTTCAAAAATCTTCTATCTTGTCTATATATATCAGTGCTATGATTTTATAAACCTAAATCTAAGTTCTATTCGTTAATTTATTACTAATTTCTGAAAAAATACAGTTTGTTAATTCTAGAGATGGGTTATCTAGATCTGTTTTCTGCTGCTTCTATGCCTGTTCTTAAAGTGCTCATAGTCACTGCACTTGGTTCATTTCTTGCTCTAGATTCCATTAATATTTTGGGTCAAACCACAAGAAAGAATGTCAACGATGTAAGTTTTTCATTATGGTTTGATAATAAGTTTTGTTGATGATTCAAGAAAGTTGTTTTCTTGGATAAAGATTTGATTTTTATTAAAAAGTTGTGTGATTTATGAACAGCTTGTGTTCTTCGTGTTCAATCCAGCACTGGTGGGCAGTAATCTTGCTCAAACGATCACCTTTGAAAGCCTCATCTCACTGTAAGTTTTCTTTGGTGAGTTCTTGATTCTGTGGTTAAATTGGTGTGCTTAATTGTTTTAAACAAGAATTTTTTTTTTATTTTTCTATTATTTTATTTTTTTATTATTATTTTTTTGGTTTAAGATTGAATGGTGGAAACTTGCAGGTGGTTTATGCCGGTTAATATTCTTCTTACGTTCATAATTGGGTCGATGCTAGGGTGGGTGCTTATACTCATCGCTAAACCATCTCAACATCTCAAGGGACTCGTACTCGGTACCTGTTCAGCAGGTATTAATGAACTTGGGTCGTGGGATAGGACCGGTTAGATCGGTATGATAAAAATTCTAAGTTGAACCGGTAACTACCGTTTTGAAAATATGTAAACATGAAGGTCGGGGTAGGTTAGGTCGGCCTAAACATCCCGTTTCATGGTTCGGCTGGTTTAGGGCATTCACGGTTCGTTCTCCGTATATATAAATATATATGTGAGTGGGTGTTTTATATTATGAGGATGATTGTGAGTGATTGTCAGTGAAAAAAGAAGAAAAATTATGGGAATTGTACCGTATTTTCTCATATTTAAGGAAACACGATACAACCCACGTAATTTTTTTAATATTTTTGAAAGTGTTATGAGTGGATGAGAAAGAATATAATTATAAAGATATGAAAAAATATTAATTAATTAAAAATGAGGGAGAAAGAATAATAATATTTAGTTAATTATAAGGAAGAGAACATACGATGAATTGTGAATGCTCAAAGGTGGGTTGTTAATTGTTTGCATCCGACTTAAAAAACTCAAAATTAGAGCTTAACTGAATTTTAGTTTCCATTAATTAAATCGATTAACAAATAAAGGGAATCAAAATTATATGTAGATCTTTTATATGATATTTATATTACAACTATTTATACGGAACCAATTCGAATAAACCAAACTAAAATAAGCTATACTTACGTTTTTTTATTTATTTTCACGCTTTAAATATTTAGAATAAAACCGAATTCAACTTCCGAATGCAAATCGGTTTTCGGTCATCTGAATTCTAATCGGGTCAAATTCAGATTTAGTTTTTAAAATTTTAAAACCAAATAAATTGAATAACCGATCCGATGAATACCCTTCCTAATACGAAACTTACTCCGTATTAAATAATACTAAGATAAAATGAAATGAGTCTTTTATGTTTTATGAAAAGAGGGGTGAAAATAAGTGGTGGGTGAAAATAAGTGGTGGGGTAGGGTAAAACCATGATGTGTTAAAATATCGCATTAACGGATATTAATTGTTAATTGTGAATTGTGAATTGTGAATTGTACTACGAACAACAACAGGCAATCTCGGAAACATGCTTTTGATCATCGTACCAGCTGTATGCAAAGAAGAAGCCACCCCCTTTGGAGATTCTGCTGTCTGCTCTGAGTATGGCATGGCTTATGCTTCATTATCAATGGCTGTATGTATCATCACTTACCAATCTTTTATCAAATTGCATTAAAGAAACCAACTGTTATATGACAACTGTTGACAAATTCATCAGATTGGAGCTGTGTTTTTGTGGTCATATGTTTACAATCTAGTACGTGTTTTCTCCGAAGAATCTCGTAACAAACAGACAGAACCCGTGCAAGAGGATTTGACTGTACCATTGCTTCCATCGTCTTCCGCTATAGTCGAGGGGAGAATGAAGGTCTGTTATCGAATTCAAAACTCAAGTTTCTTGTATGTTTGACCTTGAAAGTCAAAATGTGGTTTGCATCAGGTGATGTTCAATGCGATGAAGGGACGTTGGGGAGAGTTTTCGAAGCGGGTTAACTTGTCAGCAGTGTTCGCACCATCGACCACTGGAGCGGTATACTGCTGTTTATGATTCCAAATTATATTACTAGACATGCTAAACCTACCCGGTATATTAAATGTACCCATGTTGTCACTGATGTAACAAGAGAGGGGTACATTTAGTGAAATAACTGGGTGGGGTGGGTTTAGCACGACCCTTTTATTGTTAATGGATGTAACGTAATGTCTTCTTATTGTAAAAGATTGTAGGGTTCGTGATCGGAACAATAACGCCATTGCGCCACTTGTTCATCGGCACCTCAGCTCCCCTTAGAGTGATCCAAGATTCAGCAGCTTTAGTAGGGTATAATCTCTTAAATCATTTATAAACCATTCGTATATGATTAATGAAAACATAATAAACTAACGGACCCTGATTAATCTCTTAGGGATGCAGCGGTTCCAGTTGTGTCTTTGGTTGTGGGGGGCAACCTCGTTAAAGGTCTAAAAGGGTCTGGTATCTCGACACCACTCGTGTTGGGGATAGCAGCGGTTCGTTATATTTTCTTGCCACTTTTTGGCATTTTAATCGTGAAAGGGGCACTTTATTATGGATTAGTGCATGCAGACCCTCTGTACCTATTTGTTCTTTTGCTACAATTCGCTCTTCCACCCGCCATGAACATCGGTATGAGCTCTAACATGGTACTTTCGGTCTATATGGTTTTCAAAATTTGAATGTTAATGTGGCACGTTTTAATATGACAGGGACGATAACACAGATATTTGGTGCCGGTGAGACTGACTGTTCGGTGATCATGTTATGGACTTATGGTTTGGCATCAATAGCGCTTACCCTTTGGTCAGCATTTTTTATGTGGCTCGTTGCTTGATAGATCAGCCTATAATTGACCGACGTCGATTTGGTTCTTTTTGGTTGCCAATCACTTTTTCCTCGTTCTCTATGGAATACGTGATATCAATTTTAAGAAAGTTGATTTAGAGCGATCAATTTTTGTATAACACCAGTATTTTCTTGCATACCACAACATTGCACGTTGCTGGTATATGCTAATGTTATATTATGTGGTGTGCGAGTAATATTGCGGACTTACAGTCATTTACTGTTAGGAAATGATGATGGGATTTGTATCAATTAGGTTTGATAGAAAGTAGTTGTATGTTTTATTTGGTAATTGCTATTGCAACTAGGTATTTATTGTTTGAAATAAATGAACCATGTCTTAGAACATGATAACGTGTGTGTATATATATATATATATATATATATTCATAATATATGTCATCATAACACTTTAAATATTAATACCAAACAAAAAAATAAAATAAAGAGGTGATCTTAACTCTTAAGTGTTATTTTGGTTTTACTCATCTAACCTAGTTTCTTCTTGCTAGTTGCTAGATGGGAAATACAATGCACGCATAAGTGTTACCGAGCAAGTATACACAATGTGCTACTCTTTTCTTTTAACTCACCTGAACTCTTAACATTATTCAATTAAAAGTTATCATCTCATTTCAACTTAAAAGTACTCTCGACAAAAATGAAAAGGTTCTTATCATTGAAACCCAAAGTAGTAGGAACAAGGAGATGGTAAGAGTTTATATGCAAAAGGTACAAGTGTGTAAAGTCCAAGCCATGACTTCAAGTGTGGGTTAATGAACCCTCTTATGCATCATGAAAAAGTACCCACACAAATTTTGGTGGTGTACCTGCCCAACCCTCTACTACTGGTGAGTTTTACACGTGGTTAATCTGTAAATATGCTAGATAAGTTTAAGAGTAAACTTTGTTTTTGAATTTTTGCTTCTTATGGTTTGATTCAAATATTTTTAACCTCCAAACATTCTAAAATACTTATTTCCTCCATATAATGTGTAGTTTGTTCCGGTTAACATTGATCCACAAACATTATTAGTTTTAATTGTTAAAGATAAGGGAATTTAGTCTTTTCATGTATATAAAACTAATCGTGTAATATACTAAATTAATAAAAGGGACTAGTTGTGTGATTTAGTTAACTTCAATATTATCGTCATCTTCCACTCCACCCTCCCCATTTGTTAGTTATATTTTTAGTCATAAATTATAGTAATTTTAGAGTATATTTTAATATATATTTTGCATTAGTTTGCATTTTTCAATTATTTTATACAATAGTATTTTTGTGGAATAGAATCTACTTTGGTGTGTTTTGATTTGTTTTGTAGGTGCATTCAATTGAGAGAGAAGAAAAAAACTTAAAAGAAAATATTTATTAAATACAATATTGAATTTTAAAGAGTGCAAGAAAATTCCTAAAGTTTTGGAATTTTTATTGAATATGATTATATTTAGATTTTTTTTTGAAGATAGAGAACAATAAAGCCTAAAATATGGATCTGGAAGTTAAAGGAGAAGAATAAATAGAAGAAGGCTAAAAAAAGAGGATCTTGAAGCATCTCGAAAGGATTTCATTGAAGAATCAAGTTCATCAAACAAGAAGAGCCGTAGCAATTTAGGTTCTTTTTGTTGGTTTTTGATTCATAAGTTTTATTTTATTTGAGTTATGATTGATCTAGTCGTCATGTCCGGCTAGAACAATCTTTGATTTCAACATTAAGGTTTAATTTCTATGCTTTTGGTTTGAACTTATGTGAAACGATTATGAGATGTTTTTATTTTGATGGTTTGTTTGTTTGATTCTTGATCTTAAACCCGGATCTAATCTGGTATATATTGTATTGTTAATAAATTTAGCCACTTTATTAATTTCTCTAATAAAGTTCTTCAAGATTAAAACCCTAATCAAGTTTTGATTTTTGATATAAGGAACAATTAACGGTTTGAGTTTGTCTATGAATTCATTCTTGTTATAGAATCACACAATCTAGTTAAGCATACCGAACAACGTGTGTGTTTAATTATAATCGATACTTATATAGTTACAACCCGCACGCTAAGATCCGAACAACGTGAGCTTAGAGTAGCGGGTTGGCTCCAATCAACGAACTACGATTAATTGGACATTAGATAGATGGGATATTCGAACGGTGTGATGTCTAGTATTGATACAAATCATTAATTAAAAATTGTCATTGCACCGTAATCGTTAATGTTGTAAGTCAAATCAAGTCAAGGAATTACCTTTATGTTGGAATTAGTCTTCATATTTGAATTTATTTCATAATTTAATTGACGTCTTTTATAATCTCTTTTTCATATTTTAAAAAATACAAAAAAATGTCGATTTTTGTTTTTCCAGCAGAATCTTAACACGACCGCGTGGAATTTCCTTTACAGTTTTGACACGGTTGTTACAGCTCACTGGAATTTTTCTACTTTTTGTAGTTTACTTTTAGTTTTAGTTTTTAATTAAAACTCCCACATTCCTTAGTTCATAATCAATCAAAATAACTGTGCTAAAATATTTTTGGTATAAAATAATTGACACGTATCCCTGAGGACACGAACTCTACTTCCGCTCATACTATTCTTAGTGTCTACGGTAGGTTCAGTTATTATTTATTTACTGGATTCGACACCCAACAAATTGGCGTCGTTGTCGGGGATACGACGATTCTAATCGTTTTATTCTAAGATCTTTAAGTACAGGTACATATTTTCATAAACACCATGGTGGCTGAACAAACACTAAAGGAGTGGGTGACCTATGATGTTATCCAACAACCGCTTTGCATCAATTACCCTGCTATGGAGAACTTCGAGCTTAAATCTGGACTCATCCATCTATTGCCTTTCTTTCGAGGTCTAGATCACGAAGATCCTTACAAGTTTTTAAAATAATTTCATGTTGTGTGTTCTGGAACGAAACCACCTAATGTTACTGAAGATCAAATCAAGCTAAGAGAATTTTCTTTTACTTTGCAAGACTCGGCAAAAAGAATGGCTTTATTACCTACCACCAGGGTTGGTAACCACTTGGAATGATCTTGCAAAATTATTCTTAAAGATGTATTTTCTAGAATTGAGCATTTAAAAGTATCCACACTCAATTTACACTCTCTCACATGCCAATAGTCTAAACGAGCATTTAAAAATGTTATATGGGCAATTGAAATTTTTAAAAAGTAATTTATTTACAAATAGTGGCAAAGATTGAACATTATCGTAAGGGGGCAGAGCGAAATTAATATTTTTTAGGAGGTCGAACTCGACATTTATATAAAATTTTACACTACCGGGTCAAAAGTTACACTACCGGACTAAAGATTAACACCACCGACGAAAAAGAGAGCCTCCTCTCGATCTCCCTTATACTTCGCCCCTGCTTACTGAACCTTATACGATCTATCCTTTTGAGGGAAAAAAGTTAAAAGTAATTAAATCAACAACTATATTTAATACGTACATTTTACCGACTATAGAAAAAAATTGCAATTGTATTCTGGTAGTTGAATCATATTTGTACATTGTAAATGCATTGATGGACTCCTTTCTATATGGCATTTTTTCCGTTTGCTAGTGTGTCATAAGGGTACCAATGCAAAACAATAACATGTACTTTTAATGGTGTACCAATGACACATCACCACAAATATCTTGTAGAATTTATGTTGTTCTATTCGTCGATAACGATTACACTATAAAAGTCATATCGCAAAAAATGACTACACATGTGAAATTACTCTTACATAATTGTAGAGGTGTAGCACATTCAATAAAACTGACTCAACTTTTATGGTTTGACGTGAAATGTATATTAAGAAAAGTTTTCATTGCTGCCCTCAAGTTTGTGAAATCATTAAGTTGGAGAAACTGTAGAAGACATTGACATGTTACATTCATATGCTTAAATACAAAGAAGGTTGTGTTAGATATTTTAGTGTAACTAGATTGACTAACGACCAATTTGATCATAGTATCCATCAAACAAGTCAGGAGGTACGAAATGCATACTTGTTTGAGTTAATTGTGAATTTCGAATTTGAAATCCTTCTTAGGGTTGATGCCCCTAATCAATGGGGTTTCCAGGGGCAACGCCCCTTAGCGGGGGTCCGGGGACAACGCTCCTAGGAGAGGGGTCTAAAGAGCAGAACCCCTGACAGGTATCGAGCTGTAAGATCAACTAGGAAATTTTTTATTTTGGTAAACATTACTTTATAAAAAACGCACAAAAAATAGATTTTACTGAAATTTCACATGTGAAACTTGAGGGTAAAAAGTGTAATATTTTGATATGAAAATTGTTTCTAGCAGTTTATTCCCCTTCCCTGCAAATGTTGATTTTGAAAATGAAGTTTGGTCATTCTGTAATTCGCTATTAATAAATTCTCACACACATATCATACTTGTTCTTGTAATTGAGTTTTATTATATTAAAATTTTGATGTGAACCCAAAAAGTTTCAATCTGATAGCGTTCCGCGACTCTCAATTTATCACGGTGTTTTTATAAAAATTGCCATTGTCATCGCTAGCTAACTGTTGACTAGATGCTGCCCAATTCAACTTGCAAACTTCTTGGTGCTGGCCAGAGTATGTTTCAACTATATGTGATCCTATCATGATATTTTTGTTTTGGGTTTGGCCCCGATTGTAAGAATGTAGTTGTTATAATTCGATGATTCAACTCTAGATTAATGGTATCCTCTGCACGACCGTTAAAGGGTACTTGCTTACAACACAACAACACAAAGAGGAGAGTATGCAACAACACTTAACAGATTGTAACACCCGGATGTTTAAAAATACAATAAAGGAATAATAAAAGTAGGAAATGCAAATTTAACCCAAGTTGAAGGGTTAAAAGTGTCAAAAGGACAAAAGGTACAAAAAGTTGGTGTAAAAGGTGGGCATGGCGGCCCACCCTCCCATCACAATCTTTTCATACGAATTTTAGAGAGAGAAAGAGGAGAACATTCGGGTCTTTGAAGAAGAACAAGAAAAAAGCCGGATTTCAAGGTAAGAATTCGAGGGTTTATGTGTTTTTGTTGAGTTCTTGTTTTGGTTAAGTGCTTATGTATATTGTATGTTCAGTTGTGTGTGTGTTTTTGGTGGGTTTAGGTGTTCGAACTCCCTTACAGTCGGGTTTGAAGAAGTCTTGCCCGAGAGTTGTCAAAGGTGAGTTCTAGACCCCCCTTATGTTACATGTTTCAACTGATTTTGGGGCTGGAAATGTATGTATGTACGTTTTTATAAAGTTGGGTTTTCACACCCGTACGTATGTTTGAATGT
>BJCM01211357.1:0-10243 GCA_018326385.1 Flaveria bidentis
ATTTGAAACAAACAAAATAGATAACATTATAACCATATTTTTATGATTTTTGATAGAGTTGGATAGAAAAGCCTATACACATTAACATCAATTCTAGAATAGATTCATATGGAATCAGACAGACATAGTTAAGTTACTTGGGAACTCATATAAAAGTATTTACCACTAAAACTAGCATATTTCCATATCACAGTTTCTTATTCATCTGAAACTTCTCTATTCTAACAGGGAATCATGCTTGATCTGTTATGCTTGATCTGAAACCTAATAGTTGTCCCTTTTTCCTTATCATCTTCATCTTCTCCCAGACCTAAATTCCCAAAATTCACTCTAAAACCGCCTTTCTTCTTCCTTTCCTTCACCTCGAAGCTTTCGGAAATGGTCAACCTCAACCGCATAAATGACCTAAACTTCTCCATGTAGTTACACAGGTAACACAATCAAGTTGCTCTATTGCACTCAGAGAAAGATCCTCATTTCTCAGAGTTTGTCCATTTTTTGCTCTATCCAACTATTCCACCTGCTTTACCTTAGATCCAGTTCCTTATGAGGATCCTTTGCTTGAATTCTGGAAGACATGTCAAGAGGTCATCATGGATGAGGAGAAGGCACTGTCTGCTACTGTGTTGGGGAGGACAATCTTCATCTCTCCAGCCATCATAAACACGCATCTTCAGCCGGATTATAAGGAAGGTGAATTGTCCTTTTTCAAGGATGTTGACAACAATTCCTTTGAGTAGATGGGCTATGGGGAGATTTTTCTATAAGGACCTTCAGGAAAGAGAAGATCTCCTCCTAGTGGAAGTACTTACTTCATGTGGTCATCCAGAGCTTATCCAACAAGCATGGGGGCTAGGACTAGTTTCATGAGGATCTCTCCTTCATAGTGCATCGGATGGTTCTGGGGGTCAAGTTCAGGTACTCTCAGTTTGTTTATACAAATTTGATTGCTAACTTGGACTCTTTAGAATATTATATGTTTCCTAGATATGTTCAACACATTCTCAACTGTTAAATGGGCTCACAGATGATGGAAAAAAATAATGCTCTTAAATTTGGACAGTTGAAGCCCGACATCTTTAAAATATTGAAGAAACCAATTGTTGGCTTCTCTGGGGTAGAAAAAACCCTTGTCCCAAAAATGTTAGAGCTCATTGCTCAAGGTGATAACCTAGCAATACAATCTAGTGTTGAACCTACACCTTCTACCTCTCAACCACCTAAACAGCCACAAATCACCCTCACCTACCAGCTAAAATCCAAACGAACCCCTAAACAAGCTATTGTGTTTGTGTAGCCCTCCATACTACTACCCACAGAGGAGGAAGTAGATACTAGAGCTCTCACTTTTCCTTAGGAGCAAACCACTCCTATTACTTCAACTATTAGTCCTGAGGTTCCTCATGCTGAGACAGATGAGCTCATTAGCCTAACAACTTTAAGCCTTCACTTTGAGTCTCAACACTCATGTGAACAACCTTTAGGGAAAAGTTACCATCCCCAACCTTTAGACCTCAACCAACCAATTCCTAGCCTTGATTTCTATGATGATGAAGACTTAGGTTTTAGTGAGTACCATGAGTGTCTCTACTCTTCCCCTACTAAAAGAGAGATGAGTGATCCTGACTCTCTCATGTCTAGTCCACATCATCCACCTACCACTAAGGTGGATCTTCTTGATCCTGTTAGGAGGTCCATATAGAAGAAGCTCTCCCTTTTGAAAGTAATTACATCCATAAGACCTCAACCATGACAACTCAACCCACTGAAAGTCCAACTTAAGTTGTTAGTGAGCATAGGAAAACCAACAGCCAAGAACATGATGTTGGTGATGAGACTGAGGAATTTGGTCCAATTATCTCATCCCCCAACGAATCTTCTAATGAAGAAGAGGGGAATCTAAGACTAAAGGTGGAAAAAAATTAAAAAATATGCACTTATTTAGTCTTTAAGGTTAGTCATTTGGAATCTCAGGTGACTATCTTACAAAATAGGGTCAATGATTAGCAACTTGAGATATCTTATCTCAAGGAGAAACTAGCTGGGAAACCTTTAAGAAGAGCTCAACCAGGAACACAAGAACCTGTGGATGTGATTGACCTAACTCCTAGCTCACATATGCAAAAGGGTGATGCTACTAAAAAGGGGGAGAAAGTCATTACAATCACATAATCTGGAAGTTCTTCACAGAGCATGGACATTGAGGACTGACCATCCTCACTTGCAATTGTTAATGCTTAGCAACTTCCTAAAGTTCACATTGATGTGTACTCTATAGGCTCCTTCATTCAGAGTCTTTCTGAGGAAGGTATCCCAAGGGCTATGTCATCTGCACCTCAAGGAACTTCCAACTAGATCATAGGGTGGAGATATGATGTTGATAAGAGCCCTCATTCTTTAAATAATTCAAGGGCAACAAGACGTCTTAAACTTTCATACCTTGAACTAGTATGAAGGTCTTGACCTTATCAATATGCCACTTGTCAACCCAACCTAACTTAGACAAGCTAACCAGTTGGCTCAAAGGATTCAAGACAAGATTACTAAAGAGTTCAGCCACCAAAGGAGACAAAGGCAATAAGGTAATATCATCGATCAACTAGATGTTGAGCCAGACCCTGAGATTAGCTTCAAATGGATAACCTTGACTAAAGGCCCAATGATAGAACCTAAGAACCATGTAACTCCTACAACTACTTTAGAAGTCCATTCCATTTATGAGGCTCCTGCTTGTGAAGGTGTATCTCAACCTCTTTCTGGCCGGAGGGTGGATGCTAAACCAAGCAATGAAGGCAAGCTCTCTCTCCACCCTGAGTCACAAAGATCCATGAGTGAGAAAGGGAAAAAGGAAACTAATTCCTGAGGACATTTGAGGAGAAGGAGAGAGAGAGATAGAGAGGAAAAAGAAGCTATATGGAGAAAGTTCCTCTACTAGGTCTGCTGGCTTTATGGAAGCTACAATCAAGGCTGCTCCTAGACCAAACACTCAAAATGATAAGTTAAGGGTAGTCAGGATTGCTTACTTACGGACCAGGAACTATGATATTGATAATATCATCTCCCTCCCCTTAGAGGAATTAAATGCACTAGCTAACATGGAAATGTCAATAGAAAGGAAGGAGGCAGAGGATCCAAGATTTTTTTTCAGGTTATGCAAGAAAATAGACTAAAAGGCTCTACAAACATGTTCCTACCCTTTCACCAGTTCTAGAAAGCCCTGTACACGAGGTTGTGGCTCTACAAGAACCTTAGGTAGACAAAGAAACTAGTAGGATCAACATGATCAACTACCTTAGTGCCACAAGCCTATATCAGGCAGATGCATTTATTCCCTTGCCCTTTGAGCACATTGAGTTTGAGTATCTTAAGAAGCTTAAACTTAAAGGACTCAAATAAAGAATGAAAACAAAGAGAAAGATGAGAGAAAAGGCTACAAAGTCAAGAGTAATCATCTAAAAGAGTATGAAAAAGTCTGCTGGTAGGCTGAGGAAGATGAGTTTCTTGAAGTTGTATAGATTATTTGGAAGGAGACTTGGCCCTATGTCTCTGTCTACTATGGATGAGCACATTAGGGTGATCATGTAGAAGATAAAAAAAGTAGAACTTTTGACTTACACTCCCCATCGAGTCAGATCCCTCAAGAAGTGGACGTTAAGGTTGAACCTTTTGAGACAACACAACCTGGATGTCCTGCTGAGTCTTAGCAAACTTCATCGTCTGATCCACAGTAGGGTTCAGTCCCCTCTCAATCTGAACCTGTGAGAGAGGACGGCCCAACTAAGAAAGACAAGGATGATCAATAAGGGGTTACAAGCTAGTATTCTTAGTCAAAAGGTTCACAGAGATGAAAAAGGATGGATTCTAAACTAAAGTATAAGAATAAGAAGAAAGAGGCATCCATCTCCAAATCTTAACATGAGTCAGCACATCTTGAGGATGTGAAATAAGAAGAAGCTCCATCATTTCAAATCCAAGAAGCTCCTCTGGCATCAGGAAGACCCATCTTGTCCTGGACTTACTCTACTAATCCAGAAAGATGGCATGTTATTAAAGATTAAAGTGTTGAACATGTCTACACAGGGCAAGACAGGTTTATTCTATCTTTCCATGATCTATTTGAGATGAGAAGACATTTTGAGAGTCTGAATGATCCTGAACATCTTATAAAGAATGGCATGGTCATTATCATAATAAGGACTATCAATATCTGAAATCTTCAAATGTTTTGGTAGCATCAGCCTAGGGGAGCTTGTAAGGATTCATATAAGGCTGATGCAACCCAAAACATCCAAACAGTCTGTCCTGCATGCATGCACCAAGTGCTGAAGTAGAATGCATTGGAAGTTACACGTCTGCATTAGAAAACATTCTAAGTGTGAAATCATTCAAAGCCAAGAAAAATATATTCTGAACCCAAACATAATGTCTTCCGAAGCTTCAAGACAAAGTCTTCTGAAGCCAACACTTAAGGACAGATTTCGTTTGAAGACTTTTGAGTACGTGCTATTATCTAATTTACTTTTACCATAAAGCTGGATCACCTTTCCGCTGCAACTCTATTTGACTCACCAACTTTCACAAGTTGGTGAAAGGTCCATGCTTTTGGTAAACTATACATTAAGGTCTTGAAAATGTTCTTTCTACTTTATGTATTAGGATGTGAGCTTTTTCATGTCATAGTCACTTGTCAAAATGCAATCTGCCTTTTGACTTTACATTGATTTTGTTGTCTAGATTAAGTATCAAGCTAGCTTCAAAGTGTGGCCGAATGTAGGATGTTGAATAAAGTATCTCTGGTCTCTTGTATCTTTAACACATGCTTTGTAACACTTGTAAGGAACTAGAGAGAAATATACAACATTATTAAGAACCATATACTTGCGTTATTGTTCTTGTTCTATCTCTAAATTACTTGTGTTTCTTAGTATCAAAGTGTGTCTGGTTGCTAGTTCCCCATTTGATCTGTTAAGTGTTCTAACACATTCTCCTCATTGTGTTATTGTATTGTTAATGACCGTCCTTCAAACGGTTTGTAAATAGGCAAAGGTACTCATCTCTCTTTGAGTAGGGGAGGAGTAAAGAGACATATGATACTCACTGAATCCCATGTCTTTATCATCATAGAATTCTAGGTTGGGAATTGGTTAATTTAGATCAAGAGGTTAGGGATGGTAAACGCCCTGAAGGTTGTTCACTAGACTTTTGAGACTCAGAGTGAAGCTTTATGACTATTTGGGTAATGAGCTCATCAAGTTGTGCATGACGAACCTCAACACTAATTCTTGATGAGATAGGAGTGGTTTCCTCCATAGGAGAAGTGGAAGCTCCAGTGTCTACTTCCTCCTGTATGGGTTGTGATATGGGGGTCTGTTGGATCTTATATGCCTAAGACACATACAAGATTGATGTGGTTAGTACGTTATGATCCAAATAGGGTCACACCCAATAATAAGCCAAACAAACACCAATAAATATTTATTCGTATATAAGATCATACAAATAAATATTAACACCAATTTAGAAAATGGATTTTCTAAATCATTGCTTTTGTAAATGAACAACATTATGTGGATAATTTGTTTACGAGAAGTTATTTGTTTCATTATTTAAGTTAGTTAGACAATAACAAATACAAGTGTGTTTGTGTTATAAAATTAAAAAGGGGTTTTAATTTTATAAAACAAAGGGCTAAGAGTTTATATTTTATAAAGGAAATAAAATGGGGAACCCAATTTTATTAAAATTTTGGCCGCCCCTTGGCCTAGGGACTCCCCCTTTTAGTCTTGGCTTTTGCAAGATTAAGACCACTCTTACACTCTTCCATCTATTACACTTTCTCCTACACACACTCAAGCAAGATTCCTCTCTCCCTTGGCTGAAAATAAGTTTTGTGAGCTGAAAAATTCAGCTTTGCTTGGGAGTTTTCGGATCAACAAGAAGAGAAGAAAGTTGGTGTTTTACTACCTAGCCATGACCTTGGGAGTTTTCGGATCAACAAGTTTTGTGACCTTGTGCCATTCTCGTTTGTTTTCGTATACATATTTGGATGTATTTTTGTGAATATAACCTAGCCATGACCTTGTGTTTGAATGTTTGTGATTGTGATTTTATTTGTTGTAATAAAGGCATATAATTTATTTGTTTCATTTGGTATGTAATAAATAGATTAGTTTGCACTTTATTATTCTAGAAAAATATGTATTAGGTTTTTCTATGTAATTGTGCTTTGGGGCTGATTTGGATGACCAAGAAGGTGCCTAAAGAAGATGGTGAATCACAACACAAAAGGGTTACTTGAAGCATTTGGATACGGGTTCAAGTGGGAGTTCACCGACACAAGATTCTTGTCATGTTTTTACCCTTAGGAATGACCTTTTGACACACTTGTTATGGCAAGCAAGTGTGGTCAAAATAGTTGGCTATGGTTATGCAATTATATTGCATGTTTGGTTGTTTGTTTTGGTTGTTTGGATGAGTTTGACATTTTGTTGAAAATTGATAACCTAGGTAAACAACTATGATAAAACAAGCATAAAATTGGTTCTTTAATATCATTAAATGAATTAATAAAATGAGTTTATTAAGGGTTAATGATTTAATAGAAATGAGTTTTATTAAAAGGAACTATGAAAATAGTTTTTCCTAAAATACCATGCATTTGAATGCATACAAATTGTATGGTATAAAAGGTTTTTCTAAAAACTAGAATTTTAAAAACTATAAAAATCCTTTTCAAAACAAGTTTAACACCATCCTCTTAGACAACACTCGATTCACTTGCAACTCGTTTATGGGATAAAGGTCACCTAACCATAAATGTAGATACTTGTGAAGTTGAGGTGAAATTACCGTATTTGTGGGATAAAGGTCACCTAACCACTTATATTAGTAAAATCACACGTGTGTCTAAGTAGGAGGACTTGATTTGGATGTCATGCATTAGGATGACCTAAGCATGACGTACAAAATTGTTGATGGGATTAACATGCCAAACAAAACATAAGATGTTTAAACCGATCCCATACACTAAAAATTGTAATAGGTTACAATTGTCAAACGTTGACTACCTTGTTAATTTAAATAAAGGGATAAAGGTCACCTAACCGATATTTAAATGTAACGTTGGATTCTAGATTTTAATCATTAATTATCTATGAGACATAAAAGGGTATTAATAATTAAAATACTTTGATATTAGAAATACTAAAATGGAACTTTGTAAAATTGTAGATGGCAAACAACAACAACTCAATCCCAGCTGTCCATAACTTATCACTAAGAACCTTCCTCGAGAAGGAACGTCTTAACCATGGGAACTTCATGGATTGGTACCGAAACTTGAGAATCATTCTCAAGCAAGAAAATAAGTCCTATGTGTTAGACGATCCCATTCCCAATCAACCCGATGATAATGACATGGAGGCCTTTAACGATTGGGTCAAGTACACCAAGGATTCCGTGCAAGTCTCATGTCTCATGTTAGCGAGTATGGTTCCCGATTTACAAAAGGACTTTGAGAACCACAATGCCTATGCCATGATCACCCAGTTGAAGGAAATGTTCCAATAACAATCAAGGGTGGAACGCTTCGAAACGGTTCGAGCGCTCCATGCATGTCGGATGTACGAGACCCGATCGGTATCATCTTACGTTCTTAAGATAAAGAGCCACATTAATCACACCGAAAGGCTTAGTTGCCGTGTCTCCAACGAGTTGGCTACGGATTTGATCCTCGACTCTCTATCCAAGAAGTTTGAAAGCTTTGTTATGAACTATAACATGAATGGATAGAACAAGAGCATTGGTGAGCTTCATTCAATGCTTAGAACGGCCGAGGCGGGCATGAGTAGAAAGGTTCTACCGGTCCTTACGATCATTCAAGGAGGTAGAAAGAAAAGGAACCACCCCGACCCTAAGGCAAGTGTTGCCAAAGGGAAGGGACACGTTAAGGGGAAAGGGAAGGGTAAGGCTAAAGTGGAACCCAAAGAAAAGAAGCAAAAGGTTGCTAAAGATGATCCGTGTTTTGAGTGTGGTGAGGTAGGCCATTGGAAACGAAACTGTCCGGTCTATCTCAAAGAGTTGAGAGCCAAGAGGGATGCAGGGCAAACCTCAGGTATGACTTTTATGTTACATGTTGAGCTAAATGTTATTTCTTATAACACATGGGTATTGGATACCGGATGTGGAACTCATATTTGCAATTTGTTGCAGGGGTTCAAAAGAAATAAGCGTAACAGAAAAGGGGATAATAGTCTCTTTATGGGCAATGGAGCAAAAGTTGAAGTTAAAGCCCAATGAGACTATGTTTTGAAACTTTCAAGTGGTTTGAAAGTTATTCTGAAAAATGTTTTGTATGCTCCTAGTTTGACTAGGAATATTATTTCAGTTTCCCTTTTAAGACAATGTGGTTATGATTTCAAATTTGTTGACAATGATATCCTTGTTTGTTTGCATCATGTGTTTTATTTTAAGGCTATGCCTTGTAATGGTATCTATGAATTGGTTCATGATAACACAACATATGATAGCTCAATGTACCAAGCAACCACCAAAAGGCTCAAATTAGATTTGAGCGATTCCTATCTTTGGCATTGTCGCCTTGGTCACATAAACAAGAATCGTATGCAAAAACTTCAAAAGAATATTCTTTTAAAAACTAATGAAAATGATTCATTTGATGTATGCGAGTCTTGTTTACAAGCTAAAATGACAAAGGCCCCTTTTAGTGGGACTAATGAAAGGGCAAATGATTTATTAGGGATCATACATTCGGATGTATGTGGACCTTTTAAACCAACAACTAGGAATGGTGAAAGATACTTCATTACCTTTACCAATGACTATAGTCGCTATGGGTATGTGTACTTATTAAGACACAAACATGAATCTTTTGAAATGTTCAAAATATTTAAGAATGAAGTAGAAAATCAACTCAACAAAACGGTCAACATTCTTCATACAGATAAAGGAGGTGAATACCTAAGTAGTGAATTTCAAGAGTATCTTAGAAGTTGTGGGAGTGTCTCACAACTTACTCCATCGTGAACACCACAATATAATGGTGTTTCTGATAGGAGGAATCAGACTTTATTGGATATGGTTTGATCTATGATGGCTAGAAGTACACTACCTCTATCATTTTGGGGTTTCGCTTTGCTCCCCCTGGCACGTATTTTAAATATGGCCCCAACCAAGAAAGTGGAAAGGATGCCTTTTGAAGTATGGCATGGAAGGGTTCCATCATTGTCATATCTAAAAGTTTGGGGTGTGAGGCTTATCCTAAGCAATACACTCAAAACAAACTGGAAGCTCGATCCACTAAGTGTATCTTCATTGGATATTCTAGAGATTGTATTGGATATTATTTCTATGATCCAACAGAGCAGAAAGTGTTTATTGCTCGAAAGGCAGAGTTCTTGGAAACTAAGTTCCTTTTGAAAGGAACTAGTGGAAGAACAATGGAACTTGAAGAGGTTCAAGATTCACAAGACGATACACATTTGGTTGATACTAGTAATCAACATCAGGATGTTGAGAATGATCATATGGATGATCAAGATACAAAAAAACATTCGCAGATCTGGTAGAACTAGTGTTCCTCCTGAGAGATATGGATTTTTTATGGATGGATGCTATGTGGTAGATTCGGATGAACTAACCACATACCGTGATGCAATGTCAAAACCTGATTTTGACAAATGGCAAGAAGCCATGAATGTTGAGATGCAATCCATGTATGGTAACCAATTTTGCGAATTGGTAACACCACCTCTTAAATCCAAGGTAGTTGGAAGTAAGTGGGGTTTCAAGAAGAAAACCGATATGCATGGAAACTTGAATACTTATAAAGCTAGACTTGTAGCAAAAGGTTTCACTCAAACTCAAGGGGTTGATTATGATGAAACTTTCTCGCCTGCCGCAATGTTAAAGTCTGCCAGGATATTGTTTGCCATAGCTGCATATTATGACTATGAGATTTGGCAAATGGATGTCAAAACCGTTTTCCTTAATGGATATCTTGAGGAAGATGTCCATGTGGAACAGCCTGAAGGTTTTGTTGATCCAAAAATCCTAACAAGGTATGCAGGTTAAAGAAGTCAATCTACGGATTGAAACAAGCATCGAGAAGTTGGAATCACCGTTTTGATGATGAAGTAAAGAAATTTGGCTTCATCAAAAACGCTGATGAAGCTTGTGTGTATAAGAAAGCTAGTGGGAGCATTACTACTTTCCTTGTATTATA
>BJCM01211358.1:0-11290 GCA_018326385.1 Flaveria bidentis
TTATTATTTTTATTATTATTTTTATTATTATTTTTATTATTATTATTATTATTATTATTATTATTATTTTTATTTTTATTATTTGAACAGCATATGTATATACACATTTCATATTGTCACTTATTAAAACATAAGTTAAATGATTAAATTAAAGTTCAACATTTTAGTGAAGTTAACCCTATATGACAATTAATTATTTTTCAGAATTTCAAATTAGAATCGATTCAATATACACCTCTGTATAACGCAGGGATAACATATGCGAATAATTTAGAGTTTTCATTAAAACAATCCAAATAATAATATGTTTAAAGATTTTATCCAAATATTAGTAATTTTATAGGTTATCCAAGGACCTCTATATCATAAATTTGTTATTTGAGACTTATAAAATGACAAAAATATTCATATACGAGACGTGAAACGTCAAAATTTAAGAGCATATCATCATATAATTTCTACAAAAAAGCTATTGGGAAAAACTAATTTGATATTAGCATATCATAGCAATTATGTGACTATGTACACAAAAGTCTAAAATGCAACCAAATGTTAAGAACTAAATATAAAAGAAATAGTATAACTTTCACAATATCAAACTTCAATAAATGACAAATAAATAAATTACTTACCTCCGGTGGCCACTGCTATATTATCTTGAGCTTAAAAAATGTGAGATATGATAGAAGCTTACACAGTTGAACATGTATTTACATATTCATTAACAAATTCGGTTTACACATCTTATCAATTAAAAGGTTCTTTACATAACACTAAAACATCTTTTGTATCATCCTACTCTCATTTGGGGGAGGAATGGTGACGATGACTATGATGATCATCATGACTATGACCATCATGATGACGGCCCCTCTTCTTCGAGCGCGACCGTGAATAACTGAAACAATTAATGAAAATAAAGTCATCACACAATTGCAGTAAATTCTGGATGTTTTGGAAGTACTAAGAAAGATGCTTACGAGTCATCGTTCGCTTTGCTAACAGATGAATCTTGACTATTCCGGAAAGACTCATTCACCTGTTCAACCTATCTTGTTACTGACTGATGATGTGAAATTAATATGAGAACAAAAAATGAATTTAAAATAGTTTACGATTGATGCTAAACAATTATGAACCACAAAACAAACATAAAGAACCTTACTGACCGATTGATGTGATATCCGGTTGCCTCTGCCATGGGCTTCGAGGTACTCTTCATATGTCTGCATCAGTGCAAGAACAATGAGACCATCATAACTTTATGGAAAAGAAAATGTCATATACAAACTCAACAATGCATGTTTATCGTAAATAAGGAAAAAGGTAATATACCATATCAAGAATATCATCATCAGTAAGAGCATTAGCATGTAAGCTGCTTTCTGCAGACATATCCCAGCCATCATATAACAAAGAACCATCACCGCCAATGTCCACATCAGCAACACTTCTGTTAATAAACGAGTTTTGCTGTGATGCATGCTGGTAGAACAATGAAGGATAGATCAAAGGTCCTAAATGCATGGGGCCTACATCTTGCAAACCACAAAAACTCTGGTTTTCATCTATTCCACTCTCCCCATCAATCAGTTCACAAAGAGCTTCTCCAATATCTCGGGGCAACTCCTGAAACAAATGGATTAAAAAAACATGATATATGTGTATATATATGTATACGCATGACTGTATGAATGCATGTATGACATTAAACGTACCTGGCAATCTCTACTGATTTTAACCGGTTTGTATTGATTCAACGGGTTCTTTAAATGAAGAGTTTTCTGAAAAGGCAAATCATGCAACTGCAGCCATTTTACCTTAAAGCTGCGACCCCATGGTTTGCTTCCGCCATATCCATGGCTCCAGACATTGTCTCTTCTCCAACCAACCGATGACGTCATTTGGGCATACCCTTGGAAGTAGCCACTCATATTGACACTAAATATTAATATCACCTTACCAGAACTCTGCAAGACATTCATATACACTCTTGAAAGGTTCTTGAAAACACTGACGCAAATGACAATGAACTTACATGATAAGCTTCTTCCAAGATCGGTTCGTTCATCACTTGGGTAGCCCAAATTCCTCTCTCAACTGATAATTGGATATTTTCATGGTTTAAACTCTTTATGATGAAATATCTTGTATCACTGGATTTATTCCTTTTATTTGTATTTGAGGTCCCGACTTGTTCGCAGGAATGGTCTTGATCTTCTGCCCCAGAACGACAGGCATCCTTGTCTACTTTTTCAATTGGACTCTCTATAACAACATTCTAGCTCATTCATTTTTACCAAAAGAATAATTCAACAAATGATCAAATCATATTTAGTGGAAATAAGCATGAATGATACTTCCTCTAACACAAAAACTTTCATGTGTGACTAACTCCACATATGTAGTATGCACAACTTGGCGAACCAACATAGATTCAAAAAACCTCATATCAAGATTCTTCATAATAGTGATTAAGTTCAGTGATAATACCTTGATTGTTCTTATTCTCTACATCAAGCTTCCAATCAGTCACCGAAGAATCAACAACAGAATTATCAACAGACATGATCTTTTTCCTCGCCTGATATCATAAACAGAGTATAACACACATTTAAGCAAAAGATCATAAACATGCCATCACCGCCAACAGCATCAAGTAGAAACTTAAAACACCAACTTAAAAGTACCACACATCTCCTCCACCGACCCATCATCAGACCCAAATCATATACTACTACATAAACAATAGACTTACTACTGTACGTGAGTATAGTCGGATTAAGTTAGGGTCGTTCAAAAAAAACAAAACTTACTACTGTACGCATAGCGAATTGCTCTCTTCTAAGTCAAACACTAATTCCCTACCTATTTTGTCGATCAGTTCAATGACGATGCAAATTCTACTGAAACAACTGTTAAACCCTAAACTGATACTAACAATTATCCATCAACACGCATACAGATAACGGAAAGTAGCGTGTATTACCAGCAAGTAACTTGGTTAACGGCATTGCAAGTGAAAGCATCAATCAGATGCCGGCGACAAACAACACATTCATCAAAATTTACGGTTGAAAACCAACTTACTACACAACGAAATGTGACGAAAATCATGATGATGCAGAATAAGAAGCAGATTGTGGGATTCAAAAGAAAACAGTACCTTTTAGGAAGAGAACGATTATCCTGCAGAGAGTGAGTGGATTTCGATAGTGCGTTGGGATAAGCTGTGCCCTAATTTTGCCCCCTTTGGCCCAACCAATTTTAGTTTTCGGATTTCATTTGCCCTGGTCCAAACGTAATAGATAAAAATGAAAACTAATATTAATATTTATTTTATTTATAAAATTCTGGTATTGTTGGTCTTTTTTTTTTCTTTAAACATTATTTTTTTAAACATCAAATTCAATTCATATTACACCTATAAAAATTCAAAAAATATTATACTTACAAGAATCTAAACTTACAATATTAAACTTACAATATTTTTACGAGTGACAAACATCATATTACTAGAGCACTAAGCATTCGGTACTTATCAGTCTTTTACTTAATACTTTTGTTTTAGAACATATTTGAAAAGATATAAAACTTGTTATAATTACTTTGACTTATATTACAAAAATGTAATAATATCATTAATAAGACTAAAGAATAATAATATTATAAATTGAAATCCATCGGTATTAGTAAGACTAAAGAATAATAATATTACAAAAATGTAATAAGATCATTAATAAGACTAAAGAATAACAACAAATTTAAGGGTTTTTACTCTCACTGTTTTGATAGGGTGGCTGTCAAACTCCACTTTTGATGCAAATATTGAATAATTATATCTATCTTATTAAGAGTTCAAGACACTAGAAAACTTAATGGTTTCCTATTGCCAATTTCGTCATAAGTATGTTTTCTTTTAATTTCCGACTAAATTCATAGGAAATACATCGGTATTTGGTAATTATATTAATGTTTCTTTCACATTTTTCATAAGAGAATTCTGACCAATCTTGTTTCATATGAAAATTTACCGCTATAATAGTGGTATCTTAAAGGACGTCATAGTACATGTTTTGGGTCAAACTATCATTAGAAATACATGCAATGTGATATTAGTGCTGTGGAGATCGTCATCATCTTGAGTTTGAGTTCGAATCAACTTAGAAAGATTATCCATTATGATTTTATAGTCATTATCATATTCTCTAAAGATATAACGTATGCCCATTTGGGATAAAGATTTTTATGGATTTTGTCACCAAACAACTCATGCTTTGTCATTATAATAACAATAAAACCTGCTCGCACGTTGTCACTAAATTTCGGTTTGTACAAACCTTATTTCTACATGTACAAGTAATATCGTTTTATTTTAATAGAAACAGTCAAAGTTGACTTAAACACAACTATTCGTGAGGGTCACAAACAAATCTTTTATAGCACCATTTTGGGCCTATAAATATCTCTACCGTTTCTAAGTCAATAGGCCTAATAAGCTCAAAACAATGGCTTCATTTCATCATTCAAAACTTATAATCACAGTATTCATCACGTTTGGCTCGGTTTTGGTTGGAGCTGCGTATGCTATCCCTCGTGCACCGATTGTGTACCGCCCGAGTGCGTGGACCCTCGCCCATGCCACGTTTTATGGAGACGAGTCGGCATCTTCAACCATGGGTACTACTTATCTTTATATGTACAAAAAAGGAGACTTCCCCACATCAGAAACTAAATTTTAAACATATTGAGTAAAAAAATTATGTTTTCATCTCAAAATCATGTTATCTTGCATTAAATTTGGTGTTTTTCTTAATAAATAAATTGTGTTTTCCTCTTAGCAGACGCCAATTTTAAGAGGTCAAGCTCACGTTTTTAACTTAACTTCTTTTAATAGCAAATTATGGTGTTTTTCAATAAGTCAGAAGTGGACCCTCTTAAACCTCATTGGTTCTGCGCCCACACCAAAACAGTTTTCCTTATATTCGTTGAAATAATCCTATTTTTTATGTAAGTTTAAAGTAGTTTTAGACAAATCTTTTGGATTATAATAGGAGGTGCTTGCGGATACGGAAACTTGATGACTAACGGATATGGCACGAACACAGCCGCATTAAGCTCCACTATGTTTAACAATGGTTACGCATGTGGACAATGCTATCAAATACGGTGTGTCAAATCTCCATGGTGCTCTAGAGGCATCGCCACCGTTACTGCCACGAACCTCTGCCCCCCAAACTGGTCTAAGGATTCCAACAACGGCGGATGGTGCAACCCGCCAAGAACCCATTTCGACATGGCGAAACCCGCTTTCATGCAAATAGCCCAATGGAAAGCCGGTATTGTCCCCGTTATGTATCGTAGGTATGCTAATCATTAATTAGACTTATTTAATGCACTAAGTACAACCCACATAAGTGTCATTAATTTACCTAAAATAGTTAAATTATCCTCTAGCAAAGAGCTTGTAGAATGTAGCCTAACAGTATTAAGATGTGTAAGAAAATAGTTCTTAAGTAATTAAAGGTTTAAGTCTTAAACTTCGAGAGCCCGTGAGTTGACCGTTCAAAAAATGATAATTTATTGTTTGTGTAGGGTACCTTGCGTGAGGAAAGGCGGTCTTAG
Source organism: Flaveria bidentis (assembly GCA_018326385.1). Lineage (NCBI taxonomy): Eukaryota > Viridiplantae > Streptophyta > Magnoliopsida > Asterales > Asteraceae > Flaveria > Flaveria bidentis. Next base: position 5,626 of record BJCM01211358.1, read on the forward strand.
ATTTTCGTTCCAGGGCAATGGTTACTGGCTACTAGTCTACGTTATGAACGTTGGTGGTGCGGGTGACATCAAAAGCATGTGGGTCAAAGGGACCAAGACGGCTTGGATAAGCATGAGCCATAATTGGGGAGCATCGTATCAAGCGTTTGCAACACTTGGTGGTCAAGCCCTATCGTTTAGGCTAACCTCGTACACAACCAAACAGACCATAACCGCTTACAATGTGGCCCCAGCAAACTGGAACCTCGGACTGACTTACCAAGCCAACGTTAACTTCCATTAATCAATCGACCTCAATGTGGTGTCGATGTTTTGCCGAGTAATAGGATTTGCGGCATGTGTTTTTTTGACATTTTAAGTTGTATCATTTGTATTATTGGTTGTGATATACGTAAGAACATGTTGAAGAAAAAGAAAACTCTGCTTTTGTTGTATAGTTCTTTTAACGTATTGGAATATATATTATGTTTTACTTTGGATACGAAATACAGTAATTCTTTGTGATGAAAATGGGGCAATGCTTTTAAACTTCAATTGAATAACATAAAAACTTCAAAGGTACTTCCATTGTTAGTCGAAACTCATTACATCTACAAAGTTAGACAAATCATCATAAGGAATTTAAATACACTGTTGTAATAAAAAAAATCATATTTAGGAAAAACTTGTGTTTTAATTATGACAAAACATATGCTCGATAATAGAAATCGCGAATTTTGGGTATTCATTTTAAGTTAGAAACAATATTGCACTACATATCAACTAAAGATAATAGAATTCTAAAATTTTGGGTATTCAATTTAAGTTAAAAACTTTGTTGCAATACACTGTTACACCATATCTACCACCGGATATTTTACCATCTTGGGTGATAATATCATGCTACTCCTTGATGGTGGAACATATGTCCCTTGTCTATCTTGCTCATTTTTTTCATATTCAAATACAATGTTGGATAATAAATTTAACATGGTAAAAAATTGGAGTGTGTACAATATGTGATATTCATAGATGATACTATAACTTAAAACTGTTTAAAAATATCTTTAAAATATTTCACTTTTCATTCCTCACCATTTAAATCTATATACAAAGAACCTCCGCCAAAGAATCTTGATCAAGATTTTTGTTGCACTCATTGGTGAGTTTCATCATCACATTGATTCACAAGATCATGAAACCAAGGGCAACATGAGCATTTATTTACGCATGCCTTTGGTACCTCCCACTTCCTTATGTGATGTATATCTTGTGCATATGATGTATATCTTATTTAATCATGTAAATATCTTTCTAGTTTAGAGGAATTTGTTGGGTATTTTGTAATCTATATATCCTCGAGATATCAATGAAATGTTCATTTGATTCGTTCAATTATATGGCATCAGAGCTAGCGCTCATACCAACCATCGATCCTAAGGGCCATTGTTGCGGCCATCGGACTAACGTCCAAGTTGCTATCGGTTTCTTTTCATCCTCCCTCGTCACCATCATGGAAAGTCAAGGTGACATCTCCAAGAAACTGGAATCCCTTATCAGGTTTACTCCGTCACAAACATGCAAAACAAGGTACATGTTTTGGATGGAACCAAAGTCTCCTACTCCTCATGGGTCAAGCTATTCAAGTTGCATGGTGATGGCTACGATGTTGTAAACCACATCAATGGCACCAAACCCCTGGCCAAGGATGCTTCAGACCATGACTCTTGGGTCAAGATCAACGCCATCGTCCTACAAAATGGGTCTACGGGACACTTTAGACACTTCTAGTCCAAGTTCTCCTAGTGAGTCCACTACCTGGACACGGATTCAAAACATATTCCTTAACAAAGGGTTCGAGGGTTGCCACCCTCGAACACGAGTTCTCCAATCTCACTCTACGTAACATGCCAAGTCTTAAAGCATACTCTCAACGGTTGAAAGACCTTGTTATTCATTTAGGCGAAGCCCGGTTACTCACTAATGCCTCGTGCTACAATTAGTTCGAGGGCTCCACCCTGAGTATGATGTCGTCAACTATTACATTAACCAACAACCGTCTCTCAACCGTCGTGATTCCCAACCCCACGATGGCCACAACTCATCTTGCCGCCCCAACAGCCGCACACTCCAGCCCGACAATAGCCTCTCTCACCGACCTAGTCATTCATCCACCTAGCCTAATCACCTACTTCGACCCAACGCATGGACGACTATACCTCCTGCCTATTAGGCTCTATGGTGGGCCAATCTTCCACCCTACCCCTACCCAACCCAATAGGGTTAGGCTCCTCCAGTCTAGCCGCTTATTTCTCAACCCACTGCTCGACCACACTAGCCTGCTTCTAACCATGCCCCAACCCAAGCCCATCTTTCAGAGCTGAACCCTGTGGAGCCAACCGACCTTGGAGTTGCCTTTCAGTCCTGCATTTGGTATCAGAGCTTACCAGGCTCTTGATATAAGATCTCACCATCTTAAGATCCCTCACACACACAAATACTCAACTTTTCAAATGACAGTCATTTCCAAGACTGATATGGAAACTGGAACCATAAACAAGTCCCCACTGATCACTCTTGATGACTTTGACACCTGGTGCCTGAGAATGGAAGGTTTCATCAGGTCTCTAGACTCAAGAATGTGGGAGTCTACCTTACATACCAAGCACCCCTTGTACTACTAGTGCTAGTATGATCCCTAAGGATGTGAAAAACTACTCTAATGAAGACAGGAAAAGAGTAGAGATTGATAGAAAAGCCATGACAGCCCTTCAGACTACTCTTCCAAACTATGTATACAGAGGTTTCAAGAAATGCAAAACAGCTAAACAGTTGCGGGATGCATTGAAACTAATTTATGAGGGTTCCTCTGAAGCTAAGGAGAACAAGAAGGATCTCCTGAAGCGGCAGTTTGAAAACTTCACCTTCAAAACATGTGAAACCATGACTCAGCAATATTTTAGGTATGTTGAAATTATGGATACCCTTGGATGGAGGGGTTCTTTTTGAGAACAGGGACATTGTAAGGAAATTCATGTCCTCACTTCCTAGGAAGTAGACACACTATTGTGTGGTGATCAAAAGGACTGAGAATCTCAAACTTTCACTCTGACAACTCACCAAAGGGCCCTTTCATCATCTTCCCAGAGACACCAAGGGAGAACTACACTCAAGGAAACACATTCCAATAGACAAGTTCTTCTCAATCATTTGTGTCTTCTGATGAAAGTTGTGGCAGCTTTCTTTTCACTCTTGAAGACCTGGACTGTATCCATCCAGATGATCTAGAGTACATGGAGATAGTCCAACATATGGCTCTTCTCACTTATAGAGCCAAGAAGTTCTACAAGCGGACTGGAAGGATGTTTCCAAGCAATGCAAATAGTGGAAAGTTTGGTCTGGACAAAGGCAAAGTCAAGTGTTACAACTGTAACTTGATGGGCCACTTTGCCAGGGAATGTAAGGCACCTAGAACAAATGGTGGCCAAACACAGTCCAGACCTAACTACACTGACAAAGCTCCCCAGAATGAGAAGCAGGCTGCTGTTGTCGTTGAAGATGGAGGCTTTGACTGGAGCTTTCAGGTGGAAGATGCTTCTCCAAACCAAGCACTGATGGCAGATCATGATGAAGCCAAGGTATTGGAACATCTCTGTACCCCTGAATGCATTACTAAAGTTAATAGATACAGGTCCTATAACTTGGAGATGAGATCTGATCTTAAGTCCTTAAACATTTAAAAGTTGATTTTAGAAAGTCTGAAAATGATTATAAACTGGAGATAGAGGAGTTAGAGAAAACTATTTTAGTTCTAAAACATGAGCATACAGATTTTAGGACTCAAATCAAGGATCTCATAACCAAGTTGACTGAGTGCCAGACTGAGCTTGTGATCAGGAAAGCCAGGGCGAATAAGTGTGTTCTTGAAGAAGTGACCTTCAAGAACACGATATCCTCATCCATGCACAACAAAGTGTGCTATTAAAACAAACAAGGACTAGGATCAAATGAGATAGCTCCTCCACACACAATTTTATCTGTAAGATCACCTAGGTATGGAACTTATGAAAATGAGCTTCCTCTCATAGATCCTTTGAGTGAAGAGGATGAAGAACTGATAGTGAAGAATTCCTCTAAGAAGAGTGAAGAGGAGGATTCTAAGAAGGGTCACTACCCTTCTGAGGAGAAGAAGAAGACTGTGATGACCAAGTCAACGAGAAATAACTTGATCAGAAAGAGCAAAAGAAAAGCAAGAAAGGCTCAAGAGATCAAGGTTACTTTTAACTCTAAACAGAAGCAAGTTTTTATCTCTGCAAAGTTTGAAGTAGTAAAGATTGAAGACATCAACCTAAACTCTTCTGCTAAGAGTTCTGGTTCATGTTCAAATCATCTCAGTATCCAGAAAAAGGTTGATCTGTTGTGTATCACTGCTACACAACCTGGACCATCCAACTCCAAGAACAATCATAAGCCCAAAAGGACTGTCTCAGCATCTGCAAAGATGAGGGTGGAGAAGGGTTGTGACCAAAGTCAGTCTTATTCCCAGCAGAAGGCTCTTGGGAAGAAGAAAATGGAGTGTGTCATGTGTGAAAGTACTACACATCTTGCTAAGGATTGTCCATACAATCCTAAAGGTACTCTTCTATGACCAAGACAAAGACTTCCAAGAGTTCCAAGAAGATTCAAGCTTCGGAAGGAAAATCTGTTTCCTTCGAAAGCTCCAAATCTAAGAAGGCAAATGGAAAACTGCATTCATAAGAAAAGTTGGTCTCGGAAGAAAGGAATACTTCCGAAGCACTGAAGTCTGCTGCAGTGTCTGCAGAATCTTCTGAAGGTTCAGTCATCAAAACTTCCGAAGCCTCAAAAGCTTCCGAAGTATTGAAGGTCTTACCCCCCGACGAAAGATTTAGCCCTCTTTATAAGAGGAAAGCTCCCAGGTTAAGTCTAAGCTTCCAAAGATGGTGTGGAAGTCTAATAAAGACCAAGAGACTGAAAATTCTCCATCAACAACTCTCAAGATCCTCCTAGCACAACCATAGGATCTATTACTGTTGCATTATTTTGTTTCTCTTAGTGAACCCAAGACAAATAAGGCTTGGGTTTCCAAATGTAACTAATCATTTTCTTTGTGTAGGAACAGCTCAAGACAAACAAAAATGTCTAGATCATTGACAGTGGTTGTCCCAGGCACATGACAAGCAATAGGTCACTACTCCAGAACTTTGAAAAGATTGATGGAGGACCAGTTGCTTTTGGAGAAGATGAAGGTGGTTACATTTCTGGAAGGGTCAAGGTCACAAATGGTAAGCTCAGCATTGAAAAGGTAATCTTTGTCAAGGAGCTTGGGTACAATCTTCTGAGTGTATCCCAATTTTGTGATCAGAGTCATAACATGCTGTTTACTGAGCATGAGTGCATTGTTCTCAAGCCCGGGATGATTATTTCTCATGAGCATATCCTGCTTAGAGCCCCAAGGAAAGGGAACATGTACAAGATGGACTTGCAGGAAACATCTCCCTTTTGAGAAGTTTCATGCTTTCTGTCTAAAGCCAATAGTGATGAGTCTTTCTTATGACATAAAAGAATGTGTCATGTAAACTTTAAGAACATGAATAAACTTATTAAGAATGATTTGGTAACTGGAATGCCAAAGAAAGAGTTTACAAGTGATGGCCATTGTGTTGCA
>BJCM01211359.1:0-15731 GCA_018326385.1 Flaveria bidentis
ATTCGATTAGGGTTTTGCAAGGATGCTCAACAATGAGAAAGATCAAAACTATATATAGAAGTCATAGTTTCGCTGATAGTTTTGTTCTCAGTGAAACTATGCTGCTGAAACTATAGATTCGCTTGGTAGAAACAACAGTTTCACTGGGTGAATTAAATAGCTGAGTATGAGCGAAACATCCGTTTCACTTAAAGTTTCGTTGGGCAGCAAAACTAAACAAAATAAGCAACATACAAAAGTAAATAAACATTAAACCTATTACAATAGAATATAAACAAAATCTAATCTAAAGTGTGTCCAATCTATACATGATCTTCAAGGGTTGGTTCAAGATTGGGAAAATGATGATGAATTAGATTTTAAGAAAAATAAAAGTTGTAGTGAGAAATCTTCTTCTAATTCACCATAAAAAATAAGTGAAATTTCATATGTTTTTATTTCTACTCATGATTGTCTGAACTTGTCGACAAAACAACTGAAAGTAAAATCAAAAATAGATTTTAAAAAAAAAAGGAAAGAAACAAAGCACAACATCAGTGTCTGACTTGAAAAATGATTTCAAGTACAGTTTTGTTTCAAAAGACAACATTGATAAATAAGATATAATATTAAAGAAACAAATGCAAGTTTCTTTAAAGATAAAGCTCCTATTATTGCTAATCTTGTGAAACAAGATGCATGTAGAATAGGTAGTAATAACTCTACTCCTATTCAAGTACGTTCAACTCAAAAGGTTAAAGCTATATTTCATGTCTCATCGGCCTCAGAAATGAATCATTCTGTTAGAAACTTAACCTCAAACTTCTTTACATCATCTAGATCAATTCCTAATGAGCAATGGAAATTACAGACTTTTATGTAATCTCAAGATCAAACAAATACTAAAGACAGATTCTATGATAACTATGGACGTTATCATTAATAGTTTGTGAAATCAACTTGAGAGCAAAAACTGTATTATAATAAATGTTGTTATGTCTGTGGACAGTCAAATTATATGGCTAGAAAATGGCGTCATTAGCTTCATTAACAAGCAAACAAATATTTCCCAATTCTATTGCAAATTAAAGAAAACAAATTTTCCTAAATGCCAAATTTAAATAGAATTCAAAGCAGTCAAATTCTTTTACTAATAAAAGAATTGTTCAAACAAACAAAAATTTGCAAAAAGAAAATACAAACAAGAATTCTTTACATATGAATAATTGAAATTAACCTTCAATTCAAAACACCTTCAAAAAATTTGTTACATATGATCAAACCAATTAAAAAATAGAAAGTTAAAACTATTCAACCTTAGCTTGGTACTGTTAAAGATTATATTTTCAATGATAAAAGAGATATGATATTGAAGTCTGTTTCATATTCAAATGAAAATGGTGTACTCAAGTTAGCTATGGATTGGGTTCTTAAATTTGGGTAATTCATTCATTCGTGTAAGAACAATCAAGGCCAAGTATCAATAGTGTTTGGCTATTGACAGTGGTTGCTCAAGACACATGATGGAAAATATATCTTTGTTAAATAACATAAAATCTTACAATGGAGGATATGTTAATTTTGCTAGAGACAAAGGAGGTATAATTACAAAGAAAGTTATAGTGACCTATGGTGTTTTAACCTTTGAAGATGTCAATTTTTTTGTATAACTAAAACATAATTTGTTAAGTGTTTCACAAATTTATGACAAAAAGTATTCAACACATTTCACACCAAGAGACATAGACACACATATATACTTGATATGACGGGTTCTCATTCATTTGGAACTGCCTCTTGTTTATTATCTAAAGCCTCAGAAAGTTATTCAATGTTATGGCATCACCGTCTTGACCATGTTAATATCAAAACTATGAATTAATTGGTTAGAGAAATCATGTTGTGGGTTTACCATTAAAAGCATTTCAACATGTTGAACATTTTTGTCATGTTCAAATAACAAACAACATAAACTTCCTCATAAACAAGTTGCTCATACCAAAATTAATGTTATTATTTAATTCTTACACAGATTTTTTTGGTCGAGTAAGTGTTTTGAGTTTAGGACGTTGTGCATATTGTTTGGTTATTACTGATGATTTTTCTAGATTTACTGCATTAATGTTTGAAACCAAAATTAAGCAATGTGATTGAAAGCAAAATTTATATCAACTTGAAGTATACCAAAAAGTAAAAGAAAATAAAAAGAATTGAAGATGAAGAACATACAACGGATTGAAGATCTTGCTGACCAACGAATCAATTTAAATAGGGGAACTCAATTCGCATCAATCTTTGAAAAAGATAATAGCTAATGATGTTGTATCTACTTCCATATGCATCATGTAGTTATATATCTTGCTTATATCTTTGTGAAAACCAATAAATTAATCCACTCGTAGTAACAATCATGGACATAGGGTTATATTTTATGTTAAAGTAAGAGATCAAAAAAAGTATAAGTTGAAGAGAGAACTTTGAAAATTAAACTTGTGTACTGAGAAAAGGAAGCAAAAGGATGGTTGCTTTTGCTCTAGGTGAAATCCCAATTGAAAGCAGAAGGAGAACCCAATAATACAGTATACACCCCAATAGGTGAGAAGAAATTGAAAGCAAATAGATGAGAGTCGAATCCATCAATAGTGAGCGATTCAAATAGCCACCACCATCGGTCTATTACAATGGTTATGATGTTGTTTAGCGGAAATGACGACGACAGTGTAGAGGCAACTGAGGAGGTAGTGAACATGATGATGGGGTCCGTCGTTACAATTTAATCAGTGGCGGAGGTGTTGAAGATGGTGGACTATGGCGGTGGTGTTGGTGGAAGATCCATGGGAGTCGGTGGTATCTTGAAGAGAGAGATAATCCAATTGAGACATACGAACATAAAGAGTGCAATAAAGTTTTGTACATTTTTCTTCAGTTGTTATGCATGCAATAGAATAGTGTACACTATGCATAAAACCATGTACATTACTGTACATCCAATTTGGTTTTGTAAAGTATATAATGTTAGAGACTCATGATTGTTAGTTTTCACTTTTAAAACTTATGATAATAATATTTTTTATTTAAAGATAGCGTTATGTGACTGTGAACAATCTTAACCCTCACATCTCGACGATTCCGCCGTTAAGGTTGGGGTGTGACAGATTGGTATCAGAGCTCATAACTATAGGGATTTAGAAATGGTGACCTAGACTATAGTTTATGCATGAAACTTAGAGAATAATCTTTATAATCTTGTAAATATATATTGTTGCATTGTAATGCCCCAATCCCAGGACACTCACAGTTGTACAATCATCGCACATAAAACATATGATTTACATTAACTTACTAAAACGTTGCAGCGGAATCATTTTAAACAACCATTTCGTTTCATATAAATAATCGCTTTCGCAAAATAATACTACATTCATTACAAAATATCAATTTTTCGCATTACAATACAAAAATATTATCGCAACATAAGATGAATGCCATCCGAAATGATGCAAGTAGCCGCCCGTGCCATCCTCAGCAACTATTACCTGTCAATTGGAAAATGCATAAAAGTCAGCATTATTGAGTGAGTTCTAGTTTTAAAATAAAATATACTTTTCTTTCGTTTAAATCTTTCTTTACTATCGTACGTGATCATACATCATACATACACATAGATAATAGCCTTATTATTGTTTATCATCATTCGTTCACTAACTTTTGTTTGTTCATCATCGTATGTCATTGTTATCATTCACTTTCATTCATAATCTTCCTCACTTCTCTTTCATAAATTCTTTAACTTCCGATGACACATCCTGTACCCTGAACATTATGCACGAAGCTGACCCAAAGGCCTGGGGCAAGTATGCTCATCATGATCATTCATCTTTGATTCTGGACCAATGCCATGTGCAATACCCCGAACATTGTGCACGAAGCTGGTTACTGGGCCTGAGGTCTAACAATAGACCCCGCACATTAGGCACGAAGCTGACTCCAGTACCTAGGGCAAGCGGCAAGGGTCCCATACATATGATTATACACAAAGATTAGACCCAGTGTGCATCCTTCCGAGGTAGCTAACCCACACATAGTTGAGCTAATACCTTTTAATGCATGTGAATCACCATACATTCCTTGCAAGACTTTCTTACATTTGTTCATTCGTTAATGCATGCATTCAGTCTTACTTTACATTCTATTTTTAATTATGATTGATTCCCCTTTACATTACATGATACTTTTCGTTCATTTCATACTCATAACATGTAAATCACGTAATAATACATAATAGGAACTTAAGATCAACATAACATATTCATACATAGCATCAAATAAACATCAGATACCCCATCACATATCATCACAAACATAATGCATCATCCATTCACAAACACATACACATGCACAACAAGTACAAGTCATCATAGAACATAACGGATCCTCCGCGGGACAATGGGGGTTCGGGGGCGGCAGCCCCGGACAGCGGGGTGCTAGGGGCAGCAGCCCCTAGTGGGGTCCAAGGGGCAATGCCCCTGGTTGGGATCGCGCTATTAAAGCCTCTTAAAATCCATCTTCCTGTTAAAACCTCTTAAAATCTTGGTCGTTTAAATCGTATATTTAGTATGCATTTCCAACCCCAAACTAATTCAAAACCTTTAAACAAGGGATCTAAAACCCACCTGGACTCGATGAGTAGCTTCTCAATCAAGCTTTCAAAACAAGGGTCGCACTACACAACCTGCAGATAAGTTAACACTCAAAGGAGTTAATTTCTACCCAATTTCGATGCTAATTTCGCTGCCAGATAAGTTGTTTCACTGCTAGTTTCGTTGGCATCTTCGTTGCCAGTTTCACCGCCAGTTTCGCCCAACTTTCGTTGGATAACCATGTCTGCGAAACTACCAAGCCTTCATAGTTTTGCTCGACGACTACATAATTTTTTGGGATGAACCCTTAATTTCGCAGAACGAGCTGAAAACTACGAACCAACCCATTATGACCCAAAACTTCAATATTTTACATCCAAAACCTTGGTTTATCACCCAATAAGCTATATCTAAGCTTCTTAAATGTTTTCTTATACAAACACGTGAGTTTTTGGCGAATCTTTGCCACTTTCTGAAACCCCAAGCCCTATAATCCGGGTTTACATCAAAAGGAATGATTAAATGATGTTTCTTACTTGGATTGTTGGTGTTTTCTTGTCGTTTGGATGCCCACGAACACCAATCTTCAATCCCATGATCTATCGAGCCTTGAATCTTCAATTCTCTCCACTTTGTCTCTCTAAACTCTCTCTCTAGAAATAGGATATTGAGTTGCAAATGAGAGTTGCTCAAGTTGATCCGTCTATATATATCGGGTGTTCCCGGGACCTTAAACTCGCTGGACACATAACCCAAAAAGTTAACTCGGTCTATAACCCATATCCGTCTTCTTTACATTAAATAATCTCGTCTAAGACCATTATTATTATTTAGCTCACTTAGACTGATTCGGGGCGTTACAAGTCCAACCCCCATATTTAAGTTTCGTCCTCGAAGCTTGTTATTCCTCGAATAGATGTGAGTAATGTTGTCTCATCTCTTCTTTTATTTCCCACGTAGACTTAGATCTCTTTCTGTGCTCCCACTATACTCGGACAAGTGGAACCACATTATTCCTTAGCCTTTTCTCCTTTCAATCGATGATCGCCTCTAGTTGCTACACATAATTGAGCTGTTCATGCACTTCAATATCCTCCAGTGGCACCACCATATCCTCATCGGCTAAACATTTTCTTAACTGAGATACATGGAATGTCAGATGAATTCCACTTAACTCACTAGGCAACTCCAACCTATTGGCCACCTTTCCTACTCGATCAATGATTCAAAAAGTCCCTATGTATCTCGGGCTCAACTTGCCCCGCTTCCTAAACTGAATGATGCCCATCCAAGGTAAGACTTTCAGCATAACTCTATCACCCACCAAGAATTCAATCGGTCTACGTCTATTGTCGGCATACGACTTCTATCTATCTTTGGTTGCCTTTATAAAGGCTTTGATCTTTTCAAGCTTCTTGGTCATAGCCTTGATCACCTCGATACTTCCCAACTCCTTTAGACCAATATCCACCCAACAAATGGGTGTCCTACATCTCCTACCGTATAGCATCTCATCCCCATCACATCATGGAATTTCTTCCAAAATTTAGAAGTAAACCGGGTGTCACGATCAGAAAAATAGGCATCGGCACACCATGACGAGTTACAATCTCCCTGATGAACAAATCCGCCAACCTTAGGGATGAATACGTGACGCGGATTGGTAGTAAGTGAGCACTCTTCGTCAAATGATCAACTATCACCCATATAGCATCACACCCTCGCGCGGTACGTGGTAGCTTCATAATAAAATCCATGGTGATATGCTCCCACTTCCACTCCGGTATATCCAATAGTTGGATCTTCCCGTACAACTTCTTATTCTCGGCCATCACTTGTAAACAAGTAAGGCACTTACTCACATACTTTGCCACATCGCGTTTCATACCCGGCCACCAATAATCTTTCTTCATATCTTGATACATCTTTGTAGCCTCGGGGTGAATAGAGTATCGAGTCTTATGATTTTCATCCATGATCTTCACAAGTAGATCCCCATAACGAGGAATCCAAATCCGTCCAAATCGGTTCTAACACCGAGTGTGTTTTCACCCAACTCCGCGACCGACCTTTCATTCTCTCAGAGTTAAGGTGATATTCCTTCAATGCTTCATCTTGAAACTCCTTAACCTAATTCATCACATCAGAGATCATAATCATTTGGTAAGCCTTTACCCGAATCGGCTTGGGTCTCTCCTTTCGGCTAAGGGCATCTGCCACCACGTTGGCGTTTCCTGGATGGTAATGGATCTCGCAATCATGATCCTTTAAGAGCCTCTAACCATCTCCTTTGCCTCATGCTCAATTCCTTCTGCTCGAAGAAGTACTTCAAGCTCTTGTGGTTAGTGAATATAGTGCACTTCGTTCCATCCAGGTAGTGCCTCCAAATCATTAACATGAAGACCACAATTGCTAGTTCCAAGTCATGAGTAGGATAATTAACCTCATGAACTTTCAATTGTTGAGATGCGTAGGCTATAACCTTTCCTCGCTGCATCAAGACACATCCCAACCCCGATTAAGAAGCATCTTAATAAACCACCAAATCTTCGCTTCCATCGGGTAACGATAAGACAGGAGCTTGAGTCAACCTCGCCTTTAACTCGTCAAACGCCTTCTCTTGAGCTTGACGCCATACAAACTTTGCATCCTTATGGGTCAACTTAGTCAAGGAGAAGCTATCTTAGAGAAGTCTTGAATGAATCTTCTGTAATAGCTCGCCAAACCCAAGCAACTATGAATCTCATATGGCGTCTTTGGTGACTTCCATTGCATTACCGCATCCACCTTTATCGGGTCTACCATAATCCCTTCATGATTCACTACATGACCCTGAAACTGAACTTCGCGCAACAAGAACGTGTACTTGGAGAATTTAGCATACAACTTCTCCTTTCTCTATGTCTCTAACACTTCCCAAATGTGACCGGGATGCTCCTCCTCACTCAATGAATACCTCAGGATATCATTAATAAAAACAGTCACTAATTTATCCAACATCATCTGACACACTCGATTCATCAAGTCCATAAAAGCAGTTGGCGCTTTGGTTAAACTAAAAGACATAACGAGAAACTCGTAGTGTCCTTGAGAAGATCTATCCTTGAGAAGATCTAAAGGAATATCTTCACCATCCTCGGCAATGGATACTGATTCTTCACCATCCACTTGTTCAGCTCCCGATAGTCAATACACATCCTCATACTACCGTCCTACTTTTTCACAAATAAGACCGGTGCACCCCAAGGAGAGATACTTGGTCTAACGAACCCCTTATCAAGCAACTCCTGTAGTTGCTCCTTTAGTTCCTTCATCTCTGTCGGAGCCAACCGATACGGTGCCTTAGCTACAGGTTGGGCACCGGGTATCAAGTCGATCTGAAACTCGTTCTCACAGTCTGGTGGCACACCTGGTAAATCTTCTGGGAACACGTCTGGGAATTCACACACAACAGGTACATCAGAAAATTGTTGTGTTGGCATATCCACATCCTTCATGTAGGCCAAGTAGGCACTACATCCACGCCTCATGCACCTTCCCGTTACTGCCATCGAAATCACCTTCGGGATAGTTGTAACTCGATCTCCGTAAATTGTCACCAAGCTCTCCTTAGGTGCCGTCAATCTAACCATGTTTTTGTGACACACAATGTTCTCCTCGTAGTCAGCTAACCAATCCATTCCAAGGACTACATCGAAACCGCCTAAGGTTATCATGAACAGTCTAACAGGAAACTTATGACCTTCTAATTCTATGTCACAACCTTCTATCATCTTAGAAATCCTGGTAGAGTTACCTATGGCAATGGATACCGATTCTTCACCGTCAACTTGTTCAGCTCCTGGTAGTCAATACACATCCTCATACTACCGTCATACTTTTTCACGAATAAGACCGGTGCACCCCAAGGAGAGATACTCGGTCTAACGAACCTCCTATCAAGGAAATCCTGTAGTTGCTCCATCAGTTCCTTCATCTGTGTAGGAGCCAACCGATACGGTTCCTTAGCTACAGGTTGGGCACCGGGTATCAAGTCGATCTGAAACTCATTCTCAGGGTCTGGTGGCACACCTAGTAAATCTTCTGGGAACACGTCTGGGAAGTCACACACAACTGGTACATCAAAAAGTTGTTGTGTTGGCATATCCACATCTTTCACGTAGGCCAAGTAGGCACTACATCCACGCCTTATGTACTTTCCCGTCACCGCCATCGAAATCACGTTCGGGATAGTTGTAACTCGATCTCCGTAAATCGTCATCGAGCTCCCCTCTGGCGCCGTCAATCTAACCATCTTTTGGTGACACATAATGTTCTCCTCGTAGTCCGCTACCCAAACCATTCCAATGACTACATCAAAACTGCCTAAGGTTATCATGAATAGTCTAATAGGAAACTTATGACCTTCTAATTCTATGTCACAACCTTTTATCATCTTAGATATCCTGGAAGACTTACCTATGGCAGTCTCTACATCGAAGAGCTCACCAATACTTCTACTCCTAATGGGCAACTTAGCACAAAAGGCAGAATAAAGGAAACTCCTACCAGCACCGGAATTAAATAACACAGATGCAAGAGTTTGGTTTACTAGAAATGTACCTGACACCACATTGAGTCCCTACCTACACTGTCTAGTGTGCTCCTTTCCACACTTGCCACACCTCTTTATCCCCGCACCGGATGTGACCACACATCGGTCATCCACCCGGGCACTCTTGTTGTTTACCGGGGCATCGCCCCATCCAAATCTCTTCCCGTTCCAATTCTGGTCTCCCCACCTTTCTTACTCACTTTAGCCACCACTACTTCCCTTTCATCATACAACCTCCCTTCCAGTTCAACCACTGACCTAAACGTGCTTATCCGAGCGGTAATCACGTGCCTGCGGATGTCTGCTGGCAAGCCTTGGATGTACCTCTTGATCTTCCGTGAAAAGGGCATCACCTGATCCAACACTAGCCGTGTCATCTCATTGAATTTGGTGGTGTATTGCTCATGTGTCATGGTTCCCGCCTCCAGCTGCAGGAATTCTCTCTCAACCTTATCCAACTCCCTATGAGGACAGAACTCTTCAATCACCAACTTCTTCAACTCCCGCCACTTCATTCTCCAGATAGCCCTACTACCCTCGGCTTGGACAATATTGTCCCACCAACACAAATCCGACTCCACGAATAAGAGGTTGGCAAACTCCACTTTCTGATCTTCCCGACACTCACTGATGTCAAGAACAGCTTCCATCTCTCTCACCCACTGGTGAGAAGCAGCATCAGTGCCATTACCATCAAAGGTAGGGGGCTTGCATCTTTGAAAACCCCTATAATTACAACCTTGTGCTGCCTCAGGAACAGGCTCTTTTTCCTCTTCCTTATCGGTAGAGACAACCGTCTTAGTTTCCGGTTACCCTCTTTCTCCCGGGGATCGGTTCCTCTCCTTCTTTTCTCCTTCTCGTATAGCCTTAAATACTTCAGTCACCACAGACTGTAAGATCGTCTGCATGACCTGATAAACCTCCTCTACAATAGCCTCCTTCAACGAGGCCCTTAGATTAGCACTCTTGTGACCACCCTCCGTTTGAGGGGTCTTAGGCTCTTCAAGAGCAACCTTCACAGCCTTAGGCCTTCCTCTCATGACCCGTGGTCTAACACCATGTCCACCATGACCTCCACTTCGAGAAGCCTTAAAAGATCAACCACCAGCCATCCATTAACACACTATAAGATTCAAACACCAACACGGTCATTCAAGGTAATAGCTTAGTTTATGTCAAGTATATTAAGTCCCTAATTACGGTGGCAAGTTGTGATTAGCCACTTACTTTAATCTTCATACCCCAAGCATTTCCTGTCCTAACTACATCAGTGTTTAAATCTACTAAAGGCACATAAACCACATAACATGCGCACGTAACACCGGATAACATTAATAAAATACCTGATAGCATGTAGCTACTCGGCCTGGCATCCCTTGCCTTTTGTCCCATTCTCAGTTTAAGTTTATGTTTCTTTTGAAAATTTACCCGTTTTACCTAAACTTTGGCTCTGATACCAACTTGTAAGGCTCCGATCCCAAGACGCTCACAGTTGGAAAATCATCGCACATAAAACATATGATTTACATTAAATTGCTAAAACATTGCAGCAGAATCATTTTAAACAACCTTTTCGATTTATATAAATAATTGCCTCTGCAAAACAATACAACATTCATAACAAAATATCATTTGTTTGCATTACAATGCAAAAACATTGTCACAACATATAATGGATGCCATCCAAAATGAGCCAAGTAGCCGCTCATGCCATCCTCAGCAACCATTACCTGCCAACTGGAAAATGCATAAAAGTCAGTGTTGTTGAGTGAGTTCTTGTTTTTAAATAAAATATACTTTTCTTTTGTTTAAAACCTTTCTTTACTATCGTACGTGATCATACATCATACATACTCATAGATAATAGCATTATTGTCGTTTATCATCATTCGTTCATTCACTTTCGTTCGTTCATCATCGTATGTCATCGTTATCATTCACTTTCATTCATAATCTTCCTCACTTATCTTCTGTACATTCTTTAACTTCTCATGACACATACTGTTCCCTGAACATTGTGCATGAAGCTGACCCAAGGGCCTTGGGCAAGTATGTTCTTCATTATCATTCATCTTTCATTCTGGACCCATGCCATGTGCTATACCCCGAACATTATGCACGAAGCTAGTTATCGGGTCAGAGGTCTATCAATAGACCCCGAACATTATGCATGAAGCTGACTCCATTACCTAGGACAAGCAGCAAGGGTCCCATACGTATGGTTAAACACAAAGATTAGACCCCGGTGTGCATCCTTCTAGGGTAGCTAACCCGCATACAGTTGAGCAAACACCCTTCATTGGGTGTGAACCTCCATACATAGCTTGCAAGACTTTTTTACATTCGTTCATTCATTTTCATTCTTACTTTATGTTCCACTTATCATCATCATTAACTTCCGCTTTATGTTACATAATATTTTTTGTTCATTTCATACTCATAACACGTAAGTCACAGAATAATACATAATAGGAACGGAAGATCAACATAACACATTCATACAAAGCATCACATAAACATCACATACCCCATCACATATCATAACAAACATCATGCATCATCCATTCACAAACACATACACATGCACAACAAGTACAAGTCGTCATGGAACATAACTGACCCTCCGCGGGACAGCAGGGGTTCGGGGGCGGTAGCCCCTAACAACGGGTTTCCTAGAGGCAGCAGCCCCTACTAGGGTCCAAGGGGCAACGCCCTTGGCTAGGGTCGCACTGAGTAGCTTCTCAATCAAGCTCTTAAAACAAGGGTCGCACTACACAGCCTACAGATAAGTTAACACTCAAACTGCCTAATTTCTCTGCTAATTTCGTTGCCAGATTAGCAGTTTCGCTAGTTTCGTGCAATTTTAGTTGGATAACCATCTCTACTTAACTACTTGAGAAACTATAGTTTCATAGGAAGCCTTCATAGTTTCGCTGGACGACTACATAATTTCGCTAGATTAACCCTTAATTTTGCAGAACGGGCTAAAAATTACGAACCAACCCATTTTGACCCAAAACTTTAATCTTTTACATCCAAAACCTTGGTTTATCACCCTATAAGCTATATCTAAGCTTCTTACATGTTTTCTTACACAAAAAATGAGTTTTGGGCAAATCTTTGCAACTTTTTAAAACCCCAAGCCCTAGAATCCGGGTTTACATCAAAAGAAACGATTAAATAATGTTTCTTACCTGGACTCTTCGTGTTTTCTTGTTATTTGGATGCCCACGAACACCGATCTTCAATCCCATGATCAATCGAGCCTTGAATCTTCAATCCCCTCCACTTTCTCTCTCTACACTCTTTCTCAAGAAATGGGGTGTTGAGTTGCAAATGAGAGTTGCTCAAGCTGATCCGTCTATATATATCGGGCATTCCCAGGACCTTAAACTCATTGGACACATTATCCGAAAACTAAACTTCGTCTATAACTCATATCCATCTTATTAACATTAAATAATCTCGTCTAAGCCCATTATTATTATTCGGCTTGCTTAGACTATATTCGGGGTGTTACATGCATGCTACATGATGCTATTTCCGTAGGGATTCCTTTTTATTTGAAATTTGAAGGCCTTTAGTTAGGTTTCCTTGTAATTGATTAAACTTTGTTTCTTGTCTCCCCTAAACTTATTCTTGATTCTTTAATTCTCCCCGACGAATGAAACTTCTTAAACTTATTCTCGATGACACGTGGGATAGTATGCTTTATATCGTGGGTTTAATTCGTCAGATTTTATGTCTAATCTATGAAAATCTCATCAACGTTTTGATTCCATGAACCTAAGAAATATTGTCTGACACATAGACAGGATTTCCTGGCAAAAAACCTTCGGCCTAAGGTAAGCATTTCGCATAAATCCTACTGGACTAGTTATGCTTACCTGGGGATTTCTGGGATGAGTGATATACTATGGTCAACATAAACAAGTTTATAAGGCAATTGGGTTAATTTACCTTGATGTGACGACATTTCTAAATGGTAATGCGTTACCAAATGGAACCATTCCATGTACCTTACAACTCTTGATTAATCCTTATTTGAATTACTATCCTTTTATATCAAATTCTCATGACTAACTTATTTTGTATCCAACATGTCTCGTCACCATGGAAAGCGTGGAAGTTCCGACCGAAAGTTAGCCGCCATGATTACTCATCAAATGGTTGTTGTCATACCAACCATGGTTTCTAAACTAAATAGCACTTTGATGACCAACTCTAGCAACAATGAAAATGGTCAAGGAGAAAATAGCGCGAACCAAGGGCGCAACAACCAAACTTGCACTTTTAAATATTTTAGTTCATGCAAGACCACTAGCTATAGTGGAAACGAAGGAGCCACTAGACTTCTCGAGTGGTTTGAAAGCATAAAGAATACGTTTATCAACTGTGAGTGTCCTGAGGCGCTCAAGGTTCGTTATGCCACTAGTATGCTCCAACAGAGGGCACTTACTTGGTGGAATAGCAAGAAAAGGAACCGAGGAGCTGATGTTGTGTTGGCACTAACTTTGGACGAGTTCAAGAACATTGCTATCTCATTGTTCTGCCCGAGTAGTGACCTGCAAAAGCTAGAGGAGGAATTCTAGGACCTTAAACAAGATGGTGGGGATCACTTGGCTTACTCAACTAGGCATAATGAGTTGTGCATTTTGTTGCCCCATATGGTCGACATTATTCCTCGCAACATTGAGAAGTTTATCAAAGGGGTACCACCACAAATTCAAGATGTTATGGTAGGTAGTCGACCCATAACTTTGGAGGAAGCCATCACTATCACCGCTCAACTTACCGAGAATCATATAAGAGCGGGCACCATGTCAGTCAAGGGTGCTAAGAAGGTTGAGAAGATGGGCACCAAAGCTTCTAAGGAGACCAAAACTGAACCATCTTACAACAACAAAAACAAGAAACACAAGTTCACACCGGATCATAACTATGTTGTGGCTACACCCAAACCACCTCAAAGACAACTTGTACCTGTGGCTGCACCTATGGCACAAGCACCTATAGCTAGGGCCTATGTTGGTCCTCAACCTATATGCAACGTTTGTATATACCATCATCTAGGGAACGCTCTGTGCCACATCAGTACTTTATGCGGTAAATATGGACACTTTATAATGCCACGATGGTTGCAAATCCGGTTGGACATATCCTTGTCAGAACTAGAACACTCTGTCCAGCTGTTGTTTCAAAATCATTCAATGAGAACTGACTGAATGAGTGAGAAACATCATCAATGGTTGGCTGTGAAGTGGTATTAACAGTTATTCTTTCAAAACACTACTTCCTTCTGCCTGGTGTTGTGGTGAATCACCTGATGAGTTTTGAGGCTCTGCAAGTGATTCACTTGTTGAAGCTTCACAATTCCTTGAAATGGTTAAGCTGTCAGATCTATGAATAGTAGAAGCTTGATTTATTGCAGTACTTGGAGAATTTGGACGAGGTCTGGGTAGCTCAAACAAATGATCATCAGTAGCAGCATCAGTATCATTTTGAGTACCTGTTCCAACTAAAACATTCTCACAAGATGGTTAGAATAGTTTGGAAACAATTCTATATCAAAGATATGATCAGGGTCACTCACCCT
The DNA here is from genome assembly GCA_018326385.1 of Flaveria bidentis. Classification (NCBI taxonomy): domain Eukaryota; kingdom Viridiplantae; phylum Streptophyta; class Magnoliopsida; order Asterales; family Asteraceae; genus Flaveria; species Flaveria bidentis. The sequence goes on from BJCM01211359.1 coordinate 14,810, forward strand.
AACCCAAGGAGTGTGCTCAATAACACCTACATTGGATGACTCCTCAAATTGTTGATTCTTAATGTTGTATACTTTATAAGCTTTAGAGCTAGAAGAGTATCCAACAAAGATAGCATCATCCAACTTTTCAGCAAATTTGCCAAATTGTCTTTTGTGTTAAGTATGATACACTTGCTGCCAAAGGACCTTAGAAAGCCAATGAATGGTGGCCTCTTGTTCTATAGCTCATAAGGGGTTTTTCCATGTGGCTTAACTACAAGAACTCTGTTCTGCACATAGTAGTTTTGAATCAGCTAACATATTTCAAGCAGCCTCAATACGTGTACTGTTCCTCCTCTCAGCAACACCGTTTTGTTGAGGAGTTCTAGGAGCACTATATTGTCTGGCAATCCATTTTGAGTTACAGAATGAGTCAAGAATGAAGTTCTTATACTCAGTCCCTTGATCAGTTCTAATTATTTTAACCTTGTGATCAATTTGATTTTGTATTTTAAAAATAAAAGATTTTAATGTTTCAGCAGTTTTATCTTTAGTTCTTAAAAAGAATACCCATATGAATCTTGTAAAGTCGTCAACTATCACAAGGCAGTATGATTTCCTTCCAATGCTTATTATACTTGTGGGACCGAAAAGATCCATGTTCAATAAGTGTAATGGGGTAGTGATAGAGTTAACACATTTGGGTTTGTGAGATGTCCTGTGTTGTTTCTCTTTCAGGCATGCAACACAGTTATCTTTGCAGAAAAACTCATTTTTAGGCAAATCATGTACCAAGTTATTTTTAGCCAATTTATTCATTGTCTTAAAATTTACATGACACATACGTTTATGCCATAGTGTTGACTCATCACTGTCATCTTTGGAAAGAAAGCATGATACTTCACCCATTGGGGAAGCATTGTTCATATCCAGCTTGTACATA
>BJCM01211361.1:0-20509 GCA_018326385.1 Flaveria bidentis
CAGCTGTTATGACAACTTTTGAGAACTTTGTCTTCAGACTTTGTCTTCAGCTGTTGTCTTCAGACTTTGTCTTCAGTTGTTGTCTTCAGACTTTGTCTTCAACTGATGTCTTCGGACTTTCTCTTCAGCTGATGTCTTCAGACTTTGTCTTCAGACTTTGTCTTCAGACTTTGTCTTCAGACTTTGTCTTCAGACATTGTCTTCAGCTGATGTAGACTTCTTCAGTTGTTATGATGTCTGTGGGACTTAAAGGTTTTTCTGATCTGGCTTATTGGTTCTTTTGGTCCAACAATACGCATGCCAGTCGTGTGACTTAGGTTCATTCGCATGGGGAGTCATGCGACTGAGGTCCATACGCCTTGGTTCCATCCGCATTGGTCCATTCGCATAGATGTTTATCTGCTTTAGGTCCATTCGCATGGGGTTCCATTCGCATGGGGTTCCATTCGCATGGGTGTTCATTCGCATATTATCCATTCGCATGATGTTCAGTCGCCTGGAGGCCATGCGACTAAAGGGTGCCCATACGCCCAAGTAGGGCTGGTGTACCCGAGGAAAACGTAGTTTATGTACTGACTTTTAGGAAAAAGTGCAGATGTAAGTTTTGACGTGGAAGGTTCGTGTAAGGTCATGTAAGATGAGTGTGTGGCCTTAGAGGTTATGTTGGGCATGATGTTTTTGATGATGATGTGTGATGTTGTATGATTATGCATGATGTATGTTATGTATGTATGATGTTGCCCTGATGATGTTGACTGTGTATGATGATGTTCCTTTTATTATGTATGAATATTTTCCTTTGGCTTTACGTTGAATGATAATGAATGAAATGAAAGTATTAAGTAACATAAAGTGGAAGATAATGAAAAGAGAAACATGAAGAATGAATGCATGAATTAATCAATGAATGAAACAAAGTCTTGCAAGCCTTGTATGTCGGGACACGCCCCATTGTAAAGTGTTAGCCCAACGGTGTGTGGGTTCTCTACCCCGTAGGATGCACATCGGGGTCTTTCTTTGTGATTGACTATTTGTATGGAACCATTGTTGCTTGCCTTCGGTCCTGTGGCCAGAGGTGTTGTGCACCATAATGGAAGGTCTATGATAGGCTTTGGCCCAGTTCCAACGAAGGGAAGGGCATACCACATGACAATGGTACACCTAAACTTTATCTTAGGTACTGTGGCCAGAGGTGCGGTGCACCGTAACGGAATGTCTATAATAGACTTCGGCCCAGTTGCCAGAGATTGAAGGGTAATGTTCATGGTTTGATGGAAAGAAAAGATGTAATGATGAATGAACGAATGAAAGTAAGAATCTATGAACGAATGGAAGTCAACGAATGAATGATGAAGATAATAATGATATTATCTATGTGTACATATGATGTATGATCGTATGAAAGTAAAGTACGGTTTTAACCAAAGAACAGTATGTTTTATTATAAAGCTAGAACTCACTCAGCAACACTGACTTTTATGTGTTTCCAGTTGGCAGGTAATGTGCTGAGGATGGCACGGGGCGGCTACTCAGCTCTTTTGGATGGCATCCATTTTTATAATGCTTTGTGATGTGATGCAACATGTATTTTGTAACTGGGTAACGATGTATTGTTTTGCAAAAGCTTTTATAATGAAATGAGATGTCTATTTTAATTGTTCCGCTACCATGTTTTTTATGAAATATGAATGTAATTATATGTTTTATGTGTAATGATTGACCAGCTGTGAGCGTCCCAGAAGTGGGGCCTTAACTTCTAACTTCAGAGTTGGTTGTTCATTCGCAAAAGATCTTCAGATGATTGATTTTGTAAGAAACATATCTATAGAAGAACAAAAATGTTCATCCATAGATGTTTCTTACACTTAGTCAATTTCAGTAATTGACCAAGTATTATGTTTGTACCAGCAATCATACACAGATCAATACATATATGGGTTTACGTATATATAATGCATACGTCATAATAATGAATTACAACTGTTCATTACAAATATTGATTAAAGTTCTAAGCCTATACAAAATGGTCTAGACGTACAGTTCCTAGATCTAACAGATACAGTACTTGGATGCTAGTTTAATTGAATAGTGCAAGAAAAGTCATGGATTTGTGGTGTTGATCATAACTTACTAAAAGTAGAAACTTTTATGTATGATGATTGTGAATTTTGATGATTTGGTGATGATTATCATGTTAGAATGAATCTTATAAACTTGATTAGGTATAAAGTTGATGAAATAATGGTTGAATTGGATGCTAGATTGCTTCTAGGTATTACTTTCCTAAACGGGAAACTTTATTTTTGTAGAACCTTAGATATGATGATTTGGGCAAGCTTATGATGTTAGGATCAGTTAGAATGATTGTTGGTGATTTTTAATGTCATGGAATGTGTTAATTAGGTTGTATGGATGCTTGGTTGATCATGTAAGGAATTTAGGTTTTGGTTATACATGATGATGAATTGTGGATAGTGATTAGGAGATCATGTTTGGGATTGGAATTGATTGTTATTGGGTGTATTGAGTGGAATGAACTAACTGAATGAATGTGATTATGATTGTCATACAGACGTGCAAATCTGAGGCCCCTACTTAGTAGGATTGGCAGGGTTTAGGATGTGAAGCCGTGAGTGGCTTCACGTGGCATGTATTGTATGATTAGACTTCACGTATGAATTATTGGTTTTTAGGTATTTATATTTGTGTTGAACATGTTGGTTGTTGAGATTTGCATGAGTTGTATGTTGATCTAATGATGTGTGGTGATCTAGGTTGAACTTGGGTTGATTATGTGATACACGTGGATAACTTGTATGATATTCATGTATGGTAAGTTGATACGCTTGATTAAATGATATTTCAACAAATATGACACCAACGGGTCAAATGAGTCAACTAGGTTAACCTAGGGTTGTTAAGTTTTCTGTGTAAACGTACTTATGTACTTGTGTGTTCTAGGCAATCTTTGAAGGGTTGTCTTTACACCTATCATCTGTCATTATCTTTTGTCATTATCTTTGAACACTAGGTTATATCATGCCCCTCTAATTTTAAACTTTCTTCTGTGGGAGTTAGCATACTTGTACACAAATGCTACTTTATTATTGTAAGTTGTGTATATTTTTAACATAGTCCATTATACATTGAAAGTTCTCATACTTTCGGATCATTAATAACGGTAACTAGCATGGAATCTTGGGTAGTACTACAACATCTGACGAGCCCCACCTGTGCGACTCGAGGTAAAGCAGGTGCAATATTTTCCTAAACACAATCATTGTCACTACATAGTAAGTCGTGATGGTAGACAACAAACACAACACAACTTCGATCGTGAAATCACTATGGATATAACTTGTGAATATAGACTAGCTATCTATTTCAATACACATCTTATGTTATACAACTGTTATTGTTTATGATAAACGCAAACTCTTGAACTCACCAACCATTGTGTTGACATTTTTAGTATGCTATTCTCAAGTCTTTAACTCAGTGGCCAATAGAAGCACATCATGGGTCCAACATGCATTTTATGACTTTATGTCAAGTCATAATACCTAGATTTTTTTATGAGTTTTAAGTATTTTGTTGGTGCATGTTTTGCCAAATGTTGCATTTACATACTTTGGGTTTGTCTTATTTAGAAAACACTTCCGCAAGGTTTAAAATTTTGAAATTTAGTTGGTTTTAATTTAAATATGGCATATATTGTCGTTATGAGTAATTAGTGACTGTGATCCTAATTTGTTCGCCGGTCTCGCAGTAAAACTCCGCACGTGGATTTTGACGGTGTGACAGTGCAAGGGTCTTGGGTTAGAATTGTTGGACCTTGAAATGAGTATACATGGCAATTCAAGTGGTGGGTTGATGGTTGTTATGCTGGAAACTCCCTAAGTCCAAGAACCAATACGGATGAAGTATTTGCATCAACAAAAGAAAACAAGTGTCAGCTACCATATGTAGATGTGGATGACCATAGAACAAATGCTGACAAATGTTTGTTCTTCTGCATTAAAAATACGTATAGCCGAACAAATGTTGATAAGTACTTTGTACATCTACATTTACTAATGTGGATGTTCGGCAACAAATGCGCATAAGTGTTTGTTCATCCACATTTGTTAATGATGATGACCAAACACCAATTTTTAAGAAGAAAAAATAAATACTAATAAAAATCATCACATCTGCATTAGTTAATGCCGATGAATAGAAGAAATGCTAATGAAGACTTTTGTACTTATACTAGTTCTCTAATGTATAGGTAAGGGGTAGTTTAGTCTTTTTGTAATAGGCATCTTGTCAGCCTATAAATAGAATAGAAATCCTTGTATGTGAGGTGACTGTTGATAGACATTAGACAATTAGAATATTTTGTTTAGTCTTCTGTTAACAAGGTGTATTGTTACTTTTTAATGCTTAAACCCTAGCATTCATTAAAACTATTTAACCTCTTCAAATACAAATAACATTTATGAGTATTCCTTGCATTCAATGTTCTGTGATTGTTTGATTTCGCCTTACAATCATTGACTCGATCATCATATTCGGTCCTTGTTGATTCATATCAATAAAGAATATCATTCTCAAACCCAGTCAATTGGTATCAGAGCTTTGTCTCTCGGTTCTTCTGAAGATCTGCTTAGATCTAAGTTGAACTCGATTGATCTGGTGTTTGAGTTGCTGGTAGAGTGTTCGGCTACCTCTATTCAGTATGCATTATGAACAACTACTGAAATACTTCAATAGTAACTGTTCATCCTTACTCATCCTCAAGAACAAATCTGTGAACAGTTGCTCAACCATATAATGTAATACAAACATAAAAACATGAGAAAATTATAGAAGAATTTCTAATAGATTTCTACCTACACTCAATAGATTTGGATACATAAGCCTTTTTTGGACTATTTGGACTAGTTGGACTTAACAATTAATCTAATATTTATTCAAACAAGTTAAAAACAACTTATTAAAATGGATTTACATAATTTCTTGGAACTCAGTCATACTCCTAAACCACCTATGCTTAAACGTAAATATGAGTTTAAGCAATGGAAAATAAAGTTCATGAATTACATTACAGGTGTAGATTCGGACTATTGGATTTTAATATGTAAAGGGCCTCAAATCCCAGTGACACTTTCTGCTAACCAAGCTACACTTTACAAAACCTCAAGAATACCCATTGAGGATCTCACTCTTGATGATGGTGAATACAAGAAGATAAAAATTGATCTCAAAGCATATTCCATTCTCACTCGAGCATTGAAAATGGATGTGCTAAAAAGGCTTGAGAAGTATGGAACAACTAAAACTATGTGTGATGCACTGTTGATTATGTGTGAAGGCAACAATGAAGTAGCTGAAATTAACAAGGACAAGCTTGTTAATCAATATGAAACCTTTCATGACTCCAAGGAGGAGTCAATTTCTAAACAACTGCATAGATTTGTGAAGCTGGTGAATGAGTTAGAGATTATGGGGGTTACGTATAAAGTTATAGAGCTAAAGAAAAATATGCTTCACAGACTGCCTGAAAGTTGGAAACAAAATGTTACCATGCTGAAAAACACTCTAGATCTAGAGAGTACCACCTTGGACATAATGATTTCCAAAATTAAAGCTCATGAACATGATGAAAGGAGCAGGAACATTGGTGGACATTGACTTATTAAATCATATAAATTTCCATCAAACACTCACCATGTGGAAAATGCATTCATCACTAAGGATGATGATTTTCTTTCCTCATGAGATCAAGTGAAGACAACTAGTTTCATTACCACTTCATCAACAAACAAGCCATCAACCTCATCTCAACCAACAGGGTTTACTACCACACCTATAAGTCAGTCTGAAGATCAAAGGTCTGAAGAGCAAACGACTACTTAAAATGCCTTTGTTGCAAGTTTTGAAGCCTACTTGGAAAGAAGATTCACTTCTGCTCACATGATGCAAGAAGATTTAGATGAAATGGATGAGATGATGTGGAAGAAATGGATTTACAATGGCAAATGTCTATGATAGCAATGAGAGCCAAGATGTTTTTCTGAAAAAGGAGAATGGTTAGTCCGAATGAAAATACAAAACTTAGATATGACAAATCCAAAGTCAAATGTTTCAATTATGGTATGACTGACCACTTTTCAAGAGAATATAATGCTCCAAGAAGAAACAACAACAGTCTCCAAAGGAATTTACAAGGCCAATCATCCTCACAACCGAGCTCAAGCTAGCAATCCAACAATCATCAACATCTATCATCATCAACAACAACACCAACAACCCTATCAGATTCAGCCTCAATTGACCAACCAAGCTCATGGAAGCAGCCAAACTACTTCAAATGCACTTGTCATCAGACAAGATGAAGTACGTGATTGGAGCCTATATGCTGTGGAAATGTAGCCTAACTTTCAGAATCATGCTTATATGGTCACATCAATGATGGCCCAAATCTAATGCCATTTGTAGTAAAATATAATCTTTGTAGTGCAAAACATATTGTTGACCTACAGGGATATCATGAGAAAAATCACAAATTGGCAGATAAAATCACAGAAGAAAAAGTAAAATCTAAGATGCTTAAAAGTGAAATCAAAATTTTTGAAATAAAAATCAAATCTCTTATCTCTAATATTGAAAAACTATATGGAGAAATGTACACTGCAACTGAGACTGAAAAGTTAGCCCAATCCAAAGCTGAGCAATAAGTTACTGAAGTGAAAATTGAAAAGTTTGAACTGTCTTTAGCTAAGCTATAAGATATGCTTGATTCACAGAAGGAGCACAATGATATGACAGGGATTGGATACAATTCATGTCCCCCACCATATAATGACATTTACACTGTCATGTCTGAGTTTGTCACTTTGTGTGATAAAATTGAACTTCAAACTATTGAACCTAAATCAATAGTAACACAAATCACTAATCCTCAAAATAAACCGAGTGATTACATTGAAACAAATGAGGAGAAAGTTAAGTTAGGTCATCCTATCAAAATCAAAGAGTACTTAGACAAGACGGTGAATGTCATTAAACCAAGAAGCTCTATCAAAGCAATAGTGCCTTTTGTGAAATTTATTCTTGCAATTTCCAAAGAAAAGAAGAAACCGGAGATTTTAGTGAAACCTTCTGTTGAAAGCAGTTCTGATTATGAGATCAAATCTCCAAAAAATTCAATCAAATCAGACAAAGTATCTCTGCTAAAGAAAAACAAATTTTCACTTGTATCAAAAACAAAAAGCAAGTTAAATCGTCAATATTCAAAACAAAAGCAAGGGGTTGGTTTTGACATTTATAATAAAGAACATGCAAATCAATTAGAAAGGGAGGTAAGAAGGGTAAGGAAGAAGATACAATCTAGGAAGGACAAACCTAGTAATGTTTTGAAACAAACTATTAAAAAGGTTGATCTTGCTGCCACACTAAAATCAAAGGTTCAGACTCAATTGAATACAGGTAAATCTTCTGAGCCTTTAACATCAAGATCAACATCAAGAGACAAACACATGTATCGTGACGTGTGTGAAATATCCAATCATAGTACAAATGAGTGCTATTTCAATTAATACTGCTCAATTTATGATATGAACAATCATTCCACCAAAAACTATTATTTTAACAAATATTATTCAGTTTGTGATATGACCAACCACAATAGATCTGATTCTTTATTTAAGCAAAAAGGGTTTAGAATTCCCCTAAACAAGCCCATCTCACCAATCTCGTATGTGAAACGCAAAATCAGAAATCATTTTCATAATAAACAATCCAGCACTTCTAGTTCTAATAATAATATGGGTAGCATAAAAGAGTTGAAGAAAATTCAAAGAATCAAATATAATAACATCAAACAAACACATGATCTTTATAAATCAAAAATGATGTTTGATAATTAAAAACAGGTTAGATTTCATAAAAGAAACATGGACCAAAGGTTTCAATATTCTTCTAAATCTTCAGTTGATATTGATGAGATGAAACATGCAAGATATCATCAGAATCTACTAGAACACCTCCCTCTATTTCATAATTTAGAGGAAAGTACTAACAAGTTACTATCATAAATAGGAACAGGAAACCAAAGACCATCATGGCTTGGGTTCCACATTATAATTAGTTCTTTTGTGCTTGTAGGGTAATCCATACAGGTCCAATAGATTATGGTACGTGGATAGTGAATGCTACCGACACATTACCAAAGATCATTCCCTCCAAGCACAAAAGAACTCCTAAAAAAATGGGGTAGTTGAAAGGTAAAATAGAACACTGATAGAAGCAGACGAACCATGCTAGCCGATGCTAAACTTCCAATCACCTTTTGGGAATAAGTAGTTAACACATCGTGCTTTGTGCAAAATAGAATTCTAATTGTAAAAGTAAGCAACATGAATCCTAATTAACTTCTCTTTCATAGAAAACCATTTACTGGATTTTTCAAGTCATTTGGTAGTCTTGTCTTAATATTAAACACTAGAGACTATTTGGGAAAATTTTCATCTAATTTTGATGAAGGATTCTTTGTAGGTTATTCTTCTCTTTCAAAGGCTTATAAAGTGTTTAATTCTGGATTAAACATTATTGATGAATTAACAAATGTTCAATTGAAGGAACAATCATTTCCCAAATCAACAAATGGTCCCGACTGGTTGTTTAATATTGACTCACTTACAAAATCTTTTGATCAATTTTACTTGACTCCTCTGATTCCTTGTTTGTTTATCACCCTTTTCTTTTCTTAATACAAGGACCGATGCTAATACTAATAGTATCAAACATGCCTAAATTTACATGTTGTTTCATCAATTAACAATCTTAAACCCTTTATTTCATCAAAATTTATGTCTACACAAACCTTAGTAATGGTATTCTTGTTGGAAAAGAATGAATGTCCTAAATTAAACATATCTAGAGAACTTATTCGCAGAAAAGAAAAAGAACAAATAAAATAAACATGACAAGAAATAAGATATTTGCTAATTTTGGTTAAGCATATTCAAATATTCATCTTAATCCTCTACAACAGTTACAAAATTCACTACATTTTTCTAAACTACGATCAAATCGCATATTGTAGAAACCTTGAAATTGACCATCGAGAAAGAATGCCATTGGCATGAACCAAGAAAGTAACAATCGATTGAACTATAAGCCCAAGATTTTTACAAAAACAGATATTTTAAACATAAAACAATCATTTATAGAGCAATAATAGATCAAAAACTATGTAAATCCTAGCCTTTGCAATTTTACATCGTATATAACCAAGATCAAAGACCATACCATGATATCAGTGGAGATAAATGGATCATTAACAGCAGCAAGCTCGATTTTATCTCTCTGAAGCGTAAGTCTAGAAATTAAATGACTGATTCTTCCCAATCCTACAACACATTAGTCAAATATAACAAATCAGTAAACCAAAACGCAACATGAACTTGCAATCCAACTAAGAAGAAAGATTGAATATGTTGAATCAATATTTCAGATTCATTGAACATCGATCTTAGGATTCATGTCGTTCAGATCTAGAAATCAAAATTAATATGGGTGGACGTGTGTGAATCAAAGAACAAAGAGATGGATAATAATAATGTTATGATTTCATTGATGTTGATAAACAAGTTAAAATGAGAATCATAGATGGTTGGTGAAGTCAAATCCACCCAAAGGAGAGGATTTCTCCTTAGGTGGTGACTTACACCATGAGAAACACACACACAAGAGTCACACAAGCTAAAATGCACTAGTGGGTGTATTTATATTATTATTACAACATGACCTAATTTTGACTTTCGAATTGTATTGATGTTGACTTTGTCATGTTGAATTGTCTCGTATTATTGATTTTGTTGTGATCAACTTGGTCTTTGAACTTGTACAATGAGATCTTCAGTTGGTTATAATTATGATTTGGTAACCTTCAATTTATTCAACTGTTGAACCCCAACAAAATAGATCTTAATCGACTATGTTCAATCATGAGTGGATTTGAAGATGGTCTTGGTGGAAGGGAGGGTCATCAAGAAATGTGACATCTGAATAAGAATCAGAGCAAAATTTAGGGTTTTCTTTGCTATATATATGAGATCCGATTTGTATGATTGGTCAAAAAAGATCCACGTGTTTTTTTAATTTTATGACTCTAAAACGATGACACACAAAAGTGTGTGTCATTGATCCTTCAGACTTTATCAAATAAGACATCCTTTTTATGACACACATATTTGCAAGTCATTAAATCAGTGCGTGTCATCAGTCCATAAGAATCCATGTTAACATTAAAGTGATGATTGGTCCAGATCCAGAAGGCAAATCAATGGATCAGACTCACTATCGATTTATAATAGGTTCACTTATGTATCTAATAGCCAATATGCCTAATATTATGTTTGGTGTTTGTGCTTGTGCAAGATATCAAGTAGATCCCAAAGAATCTCATATGAATGCTATTAAGAGGATATTCAAATATCTTAAGGGCAAATCTGCTCTTGGATTTTAGTATCCAAAGGAAAGAGATTTTAATCTCAATTTCTTAGTCCTAGACTGGTCTCCTAGAAGTGCAAGAAGAAGACAAATGTGTATGTTTCAACAGCAAAAGCTGAGTGTATAGCAGCATCAGCTTGTTGCTCCCAAGTTCTCTAGATTCAAGACTAGATGTTTGACTATGGTTTTAACTTCTTGCACACTCCAATTCACATTAACAACACAACTGCAATGTTTATCACAAATAATCATGTTCAACACTAAAAAACAAAACATATTGAAATTAGATATCACTTTTTGAGAGATTATGTTGAAAAAGGGTTAATCAAATTTATTCAAGTTCATACTAATAATTAATTGGTTGATTTATTTACCAAGGCATTTGAACCTAGTAGGTTTGAATTCCTACTTCAATCAATTAGCATGATTAACCTTGAGTAAAATTAAAAAATAAAAACACATTCAAATATTATCTAAAATATCAAAAAGAAATCATTTTACTGAAGCTTGTGTCTTATACTTATGGGAAATGATATAATTATAGTTGTTATATCATTCACTGTGCTTAATTCAAATTTTCAAAAGACTGACAGGACTTACCTCATATGTGGGTAGACTCAATTTGGAAAGGAATAAACATGTTGTGATGAACTAAATACTCATATTCAACTGTGAAACACTCATCTTATACTACTGATAAGTATTGGCTTATCCAAGTGTATATGTGTAGTGACTAGGTAGTGAGATTGAGATTCTCACTGGGATTGAACATAGTGATTGATTCAAAGATTGTATGGTGGAATCAAACAATCAATAAACATTCAATGCAAGAAATACTCATAAATGCTTGTTTGTATTGATAAAGGTGATTGATTACAATAAATGCTAAGGTTTAAGCATTAAATTGTAATAATACACGTTAAGAAAGTAAGACACAAATTATTCTAATTGTATATTAACAGTCACCTCATGTACAAGGTTTTCTATTTTATTTATAGGCTGACAAGATGACTTTTTACAAAATGACTAAATTACCCCTGACCTATACATTAGAACTAGTCTAAGTCTTCATAAACATTTCTTTTATTATCTGCATTAGTAGTTTGGTTATCCACATTAGGTAATGCACATAAACAAATAATTTTGTGCATTTGTAGACTGGGTATCCGTATTTGCAAATGCGGATGAACAAAACTTGTCCGCATATCTTTTAGGCTATCTACATTTGTTAATGCGGAAGAACAAAGACTTGTGAGCATTTGTTCTATGTCTTCCACATTTACAAATACGATTAGCCAACACTTGTTCTTCTTAGTAGATTCTTCTTCCGCATTAGTTCTTGGACTTGTGGGATTTCCAGTAGACTAACCATCAACTCACCAATTGAATCAGCATGTATGATCCTTTCAGGGTCTAACAATACTCCCCCTAAGGATTATACAGCCTATGTGATTTAATGATTTGGTAGTGGTTGAGGTTGTGAGGATTCTGTTGGGTCTTATGGTAGCACTTGAGGTTCTGCTTGTTATTATTCCAAAATGGCCTTTATCATGTTGACAAAGTCATTTGCATCTGACATCTTCTCTATGTTCAGCACATGTATCTTCATCTGACTCCTAGTGTAGATGGCTTCTAATAGTAGTTTCTTAAGAGAAACTAGTTTCCATATAGATACAATAGACAATCCATCCCTATGGATTAGTAGCGCTCCATCCACATCAACCCCAGCTTCACAATGTTTCCTAGTTGCAGAGGAGTCTTTTTCTTCTTTCTTTTCTCTCTTTTGGCAATGATTTGATCAATGCTATTTTTAGTATTTTAATACACTATTCACCCAGTTTGTTTGATATTTCTCTGAAATGTCTGGTGTAGATGTAGTGGATGTATGATTCATCAAGTAGCCTCACTTCATATCCACTGAATAGTTTGATTTTAGCACCTTCCTTTCCTCACTATTTTCTCTCAATTACCAGCTCATATGTCTTTTCATCATAATAAACATTGGAGACTGGTATGGAGGATGAGTGCCAAACATAATCTTTCTCTTCAATGACTTAGTTGGTTTCACTTTAAGTGCTGGAAACATAACTTCCTCGACTTGTTTAGTCTTTTTCATTTCAAGAGGATTGATGAAGGATCTATCTTTCCTCATACAGATAGCCTTCAGAGATTCAAAGTTGTCAGTTCTTTTGAACATTCTAAGTATCTCTTCAAACTCATACCCCCTGAACATAGCCTTATGATTTATCGGTTCTAAAATGGCTAGTTCCTTCAAGTTAGGAAATTCCAGAGCATTTACAAGAGTAGAGTACTCTGTAAACAATTGAACCAACCCTAAGATCCTTTTGACCATGAACATATTCCTGTCACTGTCATACTTCTAAGCAATGATTTTCTAATCAGTTTTGCCCTTGGGAGTAGACACACCTTTGATCATCTTTGAAGTGGTTGGACCTTCTTGAAGTTTCAATAGTGAAGGCTCTGCAAACCACTCAGTATATCTATGTAGTACAGGAGCCAAAGAGTCATGATCTCTAAGGGTGAGTTGCATATCTTGAGCTGACACTCTGGTTCAAGGCTTCTTGCTCATAATTTCTTCTTCCAGTTTCCTAAGCCCTTCTTTCTTCTCATTGTTCAACCTAAGGATAGCAGCCCTTAGGGAATTAGTCTTCATATATCCAAGCTTTCATTTTGTGAACCCTTGACTAGAGAGATAATCCTTCATTTCCCTATCAGACATGTTATAGGGATCAGGATATAATGAATGAGGAGTAGATGTTTGCTTCTTCATGGATAATACTTTGGGCACAACAACATTTGGAGAAAGAGATTTCTCATACTTATTCTCAACTGTGGGGTCCAGTAGCTTGTTCAATTTCTCTTCTTCTGCCTTCATTCCCTCATAGGTCATACTTAATACTTCATCTGGGTCATATCCATGATTAATCAAGAACATGGCTTTCACCATTAAATCATCATTCTATGCCTTTTCAACCATTTTTTCAACTGATTTTTCCTCCTTCATTGGGCTCTCAACTGCTATTGGTTCATCGACCACATAACCACCCTCAATTTCTCCTTCCTCAAGGTCTACAAAATCAACTTTCTTTTTCAGTTAAGCCTCAGCTTGTTCATGTTCTTCTAAAAAATCAGCAATAGCTGCAAGGATTCTAGGATCATCCTTTTTTCTTTTCTTGCTTGGCTCTTCTTCTACCATAAGCCTTTTTTTCCCTTTGCCTTTTAAGTTAGTTACTTCCTCTTTTTGGTATATGTTTGCATTGATGGACCAAAAGAGGTTTCAGGCTGTTCAGCTTCTTGAGGCAATTTTTCAGCCTTTTGTTGTTCTTGTTCATGAATGGCAGCAACTGATTCTTCTTTCTCTTGTTGCTCTTCATGTAATCCTTTAATCATCTCCTTTTGTTCTTCAGTGAGTGACACAACAGGCACTAGTTGTATGTTCAATTCGTTCTCAAGAGGGATAGGAGATTGAGGAATAACAACTATGGGTTTAGCAACAGTCCTCTATTCAACTATGAAGTCCCAGAAATCATCATCAATAATAAATTCTTCAGCTGTGAAGCTATCTTGAGCTTTCATCATGTCACTGAATTCAGCCTCTTTGGTGTGAACATTAGCGGATTTCTCTGAGTAAACAACCATTTCCAAGCTAGACTCTTCATGGTTTGTCTTGCTTTTTCTTCTCCCTTTTTAGTTTTGGAAAGTTTCATCCTTTTAGCATGAGAAGAGTCATCACCACTCTCTATTGCTGAACTCTTAGAAGTAGTTTCTTTCTCACTATCCCTAGTTCTTTTCTTATCGTCTTTTCTTACTTCTGCTTCAGCTTCACTATTGATTTAAACCAACATTTCCAGCTCAGAGACTCTTTTTCTTAGGCTTTCATTTTGGTTCTGCGAATTGATAATGATTTCAACCTATTCTTCAATCAATTCTTCTTGCTCTTCCATAGCAATTGTCTGTATGGCTAAAGTATCCACATGACCACTTATTTCCACTCTTGATTATTGAAGAGCGGCTTTTAACTTTTCAATCTCATTATCCTTTTCTTTCTTTTCTGCTTCATATCTTTCTTTCATTTCTTTCAACTCATTCTCCTTCTCATCAAGCTCCGACAGTCTGTCTTGAATGATGCTAGATCTTCTGTTGAGTAATATTTCCATCTTTGTTACCTTTTGCATAAGTTCTAAAATTAGCTCATCCTTCTGATCTGGTTTGTTGACACCAGATTCTGCATACCTTTCACAAAGAACAGCCTCAAAAGTGACTTTCTTTACAGGCAATAGGCTTGGGTGATCCTCCTCATCAGATGATGATTTAGATTTTTCTGAGTGGTAGAATCACCAAACTCAACAGGCTCGGTAGTAATGGGAGATGGTTTTGCAGATAAAATGGTTGAATGATGGATTGGATATATATGTGTGGAAGTGATAGGTTGGGTTTGAGGTGATGAGATTGGTGATCTATGGGGTGATGATAATGTTGCTATTTGGGGAGATGGTATTGGTGAGGGTACAAAAGGTGATGCCATATCATGAACATGAGGTTCAGCATGAAGATAACCCCTTACATCCACATGGGGTGACACTGACATATGCCCTTCATATCTTGCTTCAACATGCTCATCAGCAGTTTGCTAATCATGTGCAGTTGGTTCTTGAATTTGCTCGTCTGGTGGAGCCTCTTATTTTTCAACTTGTTCTTTAGGATTGATTTGTTAAACCATCCAAGGTAAAAGAGGAGAGTGAGCTCTACTGTAGAAGTTCCTTGGATCACTCTTTTTGATACATTTGTAGGACTTGGCATCATAATGAGGGATGTCCAAAACAGGTCCTTGAGGTACTATATCCAAGAATGCTTCATTGACCAGACATTGGATGAACCTTGGGTACATCATGAACATGTATCTTCTTCCATCTTGAATGTTGGATACTAGACCATTAAACACATAGGCAGACATGCTAAATGGCCTATTGGTGCATAAAGCACATATTGCTGATGAAAGTAATCACAGGAATATCATTCCATCCTATCTTCCTCTTGGACAAACAATGTTTATAGTGGTGAATTAGAAACCTCCATTGTACATCCACCAGTCCCTTCACTATTTGGTTTCCTTCATATCCTCCTTCATAGCCAATGTCAGCAAAGAAGGTAGTGATTTCTTTATCTTCAAGCTCAATAGGTGTGTTTGCATCTTCACCAAACTGTAGACATTGTCTCATAGTTTGTTCAGTGATGGTCAGAGAATGTTCATCATCAATTCTTCTAGATAGAATCTTCTCACCATCAACATCTTTCACTTTAGTAGTACTCCAGAAAGACCTTATGAATCTCTCATAAATAATAGCTCTAACTGTGATAGCATGTGCTACTCTTGTAGTAGAAATGAATCTGATCATATCTCTAAGACCTTCTGCCTCAGGTACAAGAGGGTCAGGATAACCACTAACATTGTGGAGCTTGCTCCATGTAAGATTAGCCATGTACCTTGCATTAGAGGCATATGAGTTAGATTAATGAAAATATATGTTACATATTATGCAACATTCATCAGTTTGTCTTTTGATGGTCAAAGATGAATGTTTGAAGGTACTGTTCTATAGGAATTGGTTCAAATTGTGATGTTATCAAAAGTAATCATTGGTATTTTGTCTTTCATATTTGAAGAGATGATTTTTGATGTTGTTAACCTTTAATTAGATTTTATTTCGAGATTTGATTTCAACATATCCACTTTCATCATGCTCTGTTCATATGATGATCATGACTTTGAAGTTTTCTTCTTGAGTGGTATTCTTCTTAGTTTTCATGTTCATTGAAGTCGAAAATGATCATCCTTTCTTAGAATAAATCTGATTTTGAGTGTTCTTTATTAACCTAGGGTTCTAAGTTCATTATCAGTCCAAATTTCCGACATTTTAGGTTTCAAAATGTTAAAAATTTCACCTTTTGTTCGATACTAATGTTGTGTAGAATCGAAGATGAGGACATATTAGATGAAATGAGACAAAGATCTTTGATTGTTAAAGATTATGATGTTTGATAAAGATAAATAGTGTGTTTTTGCTCGTCACACTTTAGAGTCTCTCAAATTTGAAAAGTATTAAATGACCTTTTGAACTTGCTTTAAATAGTCGAATAATAGCATTTACAAGTTTTTCACAAGTTTCAGAACAAATGCAGTCCTATTCTAATTCACACTGTAGCAAATGCGGAAAGGTTTTAGACATCCGTATTTATTTATTGTTGCAAATGTAGAAGAGTAAAACTTAAGAATTTGGTCATGCGCATTTGTATACTGTAGCAAATCCGGAAGTGAATTTGGTTATCTGCATTTGTGCACTGTTGCAAATGTGAAAGACAAAGTTAATCAGGATTTGTGCACTGTAGCAAATGCGGTTAATCAAACTTGCTTAACTTTTTTTTATTGTAGCAAATGCGGTTGATTAAAGCTTATCAGCATTTGCTCACTGTAGCAAATGCAGTTGATCAAACTTGTTCAACATTTTCTCATTGTAGCAAATGCAGAAGAGTAAAATTTCCACATTTACTTGATCATCATCCATGATGACAGAAGAGATTAAGCACTTGTTTATTCATTTTGAAAGTAGACGTAAAGTGTTGAAGTTACACATATCAACAAATGCGGATGAGTAAAAACAATTGCGGGAATGAAAATATCATCCGCATTGACAAATGTTGTAGAACACTTTTGTTCCGCATAGGTTTTTGACTCTTCAAACTTTTCATGTGTACTTTTTAGACACCAATTTGGTAGAGTAAACTCTTTGTCCGCATTAGTTTAACTTGACATAAACAGTTACCTGCATTGGTTGTATGCATGGGTTACCTTCATCCACATTAACCAATGCACTACCGACATTAACTTTTGAACTTAATCAAAACTGATTGTTTCTGTTTTTGTTTATCTTGTTGTGAAGAACTATCTTTGGTTGAATTATCATATGAAGTTGTTGAGTGTTGTTGGATTTATCAATTCTTGCTTGATTGACTTGTATGTCAGAAGTGATAGATGTTTCTCATTGTTTAACTGAACTTAGACTTCTTATGCTTCTAGGAATCTGCATAAGCTTAGATACTATGGTATAACTTTTGCACCAACACAAACATTTTATTTTTTATTTGTTTTGAAGTTTTAAGAAAGTATTTTAAAATATTAAATGTTTATACAAACTTAATCGAAAATTTTAAATTACTCCCCTTAAAGTTTATATCCATATTTGGATAGAAAGTGTAAACTTTTAAAGCCTTTTGAATATAAATTGATTTTGATTATTAATAATGAAAAGAAGGATATCTTTTGTTGGGATTATATCAATCTTACATTACACATGTGCATCCTTTATGATAAAATGGACATGTTTATGAACTTGTTGATTGATGGTATGTTTGTCCTCTTAAACTCATACCAGGTTGATATTTTAATGCATGTGACATTTATCATGTTTTGGTTGTTTTTATTATTCAATATGTACCTCACACACAGAAGCATGGAATGATCAACCATCCTTATGTAATGCATGGTAGAACTTTTTCACAACTTTCTTGACCAGGTTTCTTAAGTTATGATATCTCATTTTCACTGATCCTCATTGGGATTCTTTTACTTTGATCCTTTTCATGATGATCCACATTGGGATTCTTTTCACTTCACTTTGGAAGGTGATCCATGATTGGATTCTTTTTTTCATTCACATGGAATGTATTGTTTTTGTAGATTCATCCAATCTGGATGTGTTCCTCATTGGGAATCTTTTAGATTAGTACATCTGCACTATCTGCTTGTTTCATCAGGTCTTTGCTCAGCAAAACAACGATGAATCTTGATATAGGTGAAAGAGATTCATAAAGTATCATTTCCTGGTGTGTTTAAGTTACTACACATACATGCACTTAGATAAGCCAATATATATGAGTACTTTGAGATGAGATTTTCACCATTGAATAAGACTTTAAATCATCACAACATGTATCTTCTCTGACAAGTTGAGACTACCAACACATCTAGTAAGTCATTTCAGTCTTTCAAATTTTGAAATTAAGCATAGTAAATGATACAACTACTGTAATTATATCATTTCACATATATATTATTTTCCCCATTAATATTGACTTCTTTTTGTGATTTTCAGATGTTTTTGAATTGTTTTTGAAGTTTTTGATTGATTTTATTCAAGGTTAATCATGCCAATTGATTGACTAGGAATTCAAACCTACTAGGTTTAAATGCCTTGGTAAATAAATCATCCAATTGATATTCAATGGGTACTTGAATCAATTTGATTAACCCCTTTTTAGCACAGTCTCTCAAAAAGTGATATATAATTTTAGGATGTTTTGTTTTTGAGTGAGGAACTGGATTATTTGTAATGAAAACAACTGCAATGTTGTCAATGTGAATCGGTGTGTGCAAGAAGTTAAAAAAATAATCAAGCATCTAGTTTTGAATCTTGAGGACTTGAGAGCAACAAGCTGATGCTGCAATATACTCAGGTTCTACCGTTGAAACAGATACATTTGTCTATTTCTTGCACTGCAAGGAGACCAGTCTGGGACCAAGAAAATTGACAACCGCCAGAGGTGGATTTCCTGTTAAAGTTGCATCCTCCATAATCACTGTCAGTGAAGGAATAGAGATTGAAGTCTTCTTCCTTTGGATACCATAAACCAAGAGCTGGTTTGCCTTTCAGATATCTGAACATCCTCTTGATAGCATTCACGTGAGACCTTAGGATTAGCTATATATCTGGCACACACACAAACACCAAACATAATGTCAGGCCTATTGTCAGTTAGATACATAAGCGAAACGATCATAGATTGATAGTGAGTCTGATCCACTGATTTACCTTCTCGATCAGGTCCACTCTTTAGTTTAGTATCCATAGGAGTTCTGATAGACCGACAGTTAGCAATGTGAAATTTCTTCAACATTATTTCCACATATTTTGATTAATTGATGAAAAAGCCATCTACTGTTTGTTGGACTTGCACCCCTAGAAATAAAGTGTGTTACCCCATTGCACTCATTTGAATTTTGGAATACATAAGGTCTTCAAAATCTTTACAGAGTTGCTTGTTTGTTAAGCCAAATATAATATCATCCACATAAATCTGGACTGGCAACATGTCTCTTCCTCTCCTCTTTCTGAAGTGAGTCTGATCAATCTTTCCTCTTTCATATCCATGTTCAAGAAGGAAAGATGATAGAGTCTCATAACACTTTCTTGGAGCTTGATAAAGACCATACAGTGCTTTGTCAAGCTTGTACACCATATGAGGGAAATCTGGATCTTCAAAGCCAAGTGGTTGACTGACATAGACTTCTTGAGCAATCTTTCCATACAAGAAACCACACTTCACATCCATTTGTTAAACAGTAAACTTCATGGATGCTAAGTATGAAAGAAAGATTCTTATTACTTCTAATCTGGCAACAGGTGCAAACACTACATCATAATCAATTCCTTCTTCTTGTGTGTAGCCATGTGCCACTAGACTTGCTTTATTTCTGATGACAATCCCTCTATCAATGGTTTGGTTTCTGTACAACCATCTGGTACCGATAGGGTATTGTCCTTCAGGAAGGTTTACCAGTTGCCATACTTCTTGCTTCTTGAATTCCATCAATTCTTCCTACATTGCTTCAATCCAGCTATTGTCTTGTAGAGCCTCTTTGATGTTTTTGGGTACTGTTTGACACTAAAAGCATGAGAACAAAAAGATGTTTGCAATACTTGACTTGTTTCTTGTCACCCTTTCATTAAGTTCACCAATAATGCTTTCCACTGGATTATTCTTGTATATTTTGGTGCTTGGAATTGAGTCACCGGTTACATCAAGATTGGAGACATTCAGATCATTATGGTGAGAGGCATATTAATCTTGTACTGTTGGGGAGTTATGTGATGGGTTTGATAGACCAAAATCAAAGTTGTTTAACCATTTTAAACATGAAAACGCAGCGGAT
>BJCM01211362.1:0-19472 GCA_018326385.1 Flaveria bidentis
ATAATAATAATAATAATAATAATAATAATAATAATAATAATAATAATAATAATAATAACAATAATAAAATAATAACAAAAATAATAACAACAATAATAATAACAACAATAACAATAATAATAATAGTAATAATAATAATAATAATAATAATAATAATAATAATAATAATAATAATAATAGTATTTAGAGTAATTATAATAGTTATTTACAAAATAAAAATAGTTTTAGTAATAAGTAATAATGTGTAATAATATACAAGTTATCAAACAAAAAATATATAAACTCAAAATTGATTCAAGGTTTTGAATATTATATCGTTTTTCTCTTATAAAAAATATGATAGTTTATAAAATCTAAATTTATTGTTATGATGTGCTAAATTATATTAATGTTTCGACATGATTGTTTTTCAAAATAGAGTTGTCAATATAATTTTTATACATATATATAGATTGAATACTAATTTACAAGTAATTATAATATAATATTATAAATTTTAACAACCAGGGAGAAAACACGGGTTCACACACTTGTTACTATACAATCTATAACATAATAACATTTTAATAAAAGAAATTATGTTATTGTTTTAAAAGTCTAAATTAAACGATAGTTGATTGATGTTGATAAAAAACTTTACACTTATGTTGATGGATAAGGGAGCAATGAGATTTGTAAAGGACTTTTGAAAATCATGTAAAACATATTTATCAATAGCTTTATTCAATCGACAAGACTTCGACTAATCAATATATGTCGTTTTTTATTTAAGAAGTTTATCATTTAATATCAATGCTTCGATTCATTCTTTTAACCAAATTTATAACTAAAACATTATATTTAAGGCTTTAGTTATATGAACATCCGATTTTGTTATTACGACACCACACACCTTCCTGTCTCACTATGTATCTATATTAACGTATAGAAAAAGATATATTGAAAAATAAAATGTAATAAGTGTATCTATAACAAACCGCATATTTATTCGATAGTAATACCTAAGATTCTGTTAGAAATTTATTCACAACCTATTATTATCGGACTAAAAGCCACAACGTTATTTAAACTCAATAAAATACTTGTGTAAGAAGGTTTTTGTATAGAGTTTGAATATAAAAAATAACGGGCTAAAACCCAAAAAGTATTGAACTGCGATCAAAGCTGGTGACCCCCAAGTGGCCCATGAATGAACCCAATATCTGAACCCAACAGCTAACGTGGGTCGGTGGGGAAAATGTTTGTTTTAAACATTGTTGCTTTTTAATTATCACAAAAAGAATCGTTGGGCTAGTTAATATAATCAGATTCAAGCATTCAGCACATATAAATACTTTTTATACATTTTATATTACTATTAAACATTTGTACAGTTTCTATTAAAAAAACATATATTAATATTAATGGTGTAAACGAACTAAACGCTCTCAAAAAACTTAAGATTAGATTAATAAAAACTCAAAATAACAGTTTGAATTTTACAAGTTAAAACCACATATTCTTGTAAGCCTAAACCGATCTTGAAAAGTGCTACAATGAGATCCGAAATGTTCAAGCTCCATCTCTTTTAGAATGTTCAAGTTTGTTAGTGTCTTGAAACTCATGATGAATTCAGGTAATACACGAGTGTTCATCCGACTTATCCACACAAGATACTCGACCATTGGCGGCAATAATTGTGTAGAATGATCAAGAAAACCATTCGACGGAAATATCCTCGTCTCGTCTATCATTCTACGATCCACCATGGTCGCCAATGATCATGACATTGTTTAAACGCTTCCCAACTAACCAAATCAGAATTAGCAACTATAATATTTGTAACCTAAGAATGAATTGCAACTAACACAAATTCAAGAAGATCTTGAAAAACCTATAGAAATCAAAAAGTGTAGATCTATGTGTTCGTATTCATAATGAAAAACCTAAAACAAAAGCATGCAGTAAGATGAAGACTCGTATATATATTACCTCAATTCGTCATAAGTTTCGTAACACCAATCATTTAGAGTGGGGTTCTGGATGGGTTTTGGGTTAATATAAGATGTATGAGTAAGGCCTTCTAAAAACCTACAAGGACGTCGTATTCAGTTTAATTATTTTTCCTTTTTCTCTATCATACATTTTTTTTTAAAAAAGTTAAACTATAAATATATTCTCATCTAAATATAAACTTGTAAAACGTTTGTAAAATTATTAATAAAAGCAAGTGCATTAATTTATAATAATAAATATTGAAGCTATAGGATTTAGATAAAGTGAGAATTTTAAAAATGTTTGTTTGATCGTAATCTTTCTTTAAAATATCCATTTGACATTTAACTATCATAAAATATTCCGAGGCAGCTAGGCAATGTGGAGAAATAAGATGTATATTATTTGAACTACTCATAGGTTTCGAAACATATCCGTGATGGGAGGTCAATAACGCCCTTGTGGAAGTAACGAATACGCATCAAAGCCAAGAACCATCAATCGTGATGTTGATCTATGGTGGGTCTTCGGTTAAGAGGGAGAGAGGTGGAACCTAAATAAGTGAATAACCCAAACGATATCCAATTAAAAGTTGTCACATTATTAACTAGCTAGCTTATGACCCGTGTACTACATGGTTTATGAAAATAATATAGTACAAGATTTCAGATTTGAATTTAAATTGGTTTTTTATGTTTACACGGTAAGATATAAACATACATTGACTCTATAAATTACATATTGTTAGTGTAAGAAATTTACAAAACAATATAATTATCATAATTAATTTGAGATTAAAAAGCAAACTAATTCTAGATTTTGAGAAAGATCAAATAGATTGAAATTTAGTGAATTAAAAACCATATCTCTAAGTCTAGAAAGTTTACACGTTTTGTAATAATTATTTCAAAATTTAAGCATAGTATATGTTCATTATCAAATTTTAAACATTTTTTATTAAATAATGACTTATTAATAAACAAATATTTATTTTCGTGTAGATCATATTTAAATGTTATAACTTTTATGTAATCACAAATATTCAAAACTTAAAATTATATCAATCTCTAATCTCTAATATGAATATATAAAATGTAAGTTATGGTAAGTGTTGATTGTTTTTTTAAAATGATTGATAAATGCATTTTTTAAATTACAAATCATAACTTCCAAAATTAAATACAATCACAATTTAATTAATTTTAGATGGGAAAACTTAATTGTGGAGTCTCTCGTTGATTGTCATGTGTCCCTATAAACCCTTGTTGATTGCTAAGTGTCTTTAGAAAACCTTATTTTATTAAAGGTAATAGATTTATAAAAAAATTAATTAATTTGTAACAGTAACATTTAAGTTGCTTAGTTTAGATAAATGAATTTAATGAGTTATTTTTGGGTTTTATGATTAAATGTGTGCAGGTTAGGGTTAATATTTGTAACACAAACAAATATATGGGTCGTGGTTAGGGTTAATATTTGTAAAACAAACAAATACATGGGTCGTGTTCGATTGTAAAACTAAACTTGCCAATTTGAAACAGATTAACGTCCTAACAAACCGAAAAGGGTTCTCGTTTTAAATTTTTTGTTTGAATTGTATTGTAAATATCTTTAACATATTAAAAACTAAATCATTTATTAAAATAAATATTTTAGGTTTGAGAAGTTGGAAATGTAAGTGGTCGGATTGTGGGATGAGATGGATTACGTGTAAAGGTCAATCAAATATGTTGTTATACAATGCTTGAGATGACCGATAACGTTGGTGTGTTTTTGTGTGTTGGGGTGGGGGAGAGGGGTGGTGGAATCGAGTTCAACAAGTTAAAACAAATGTTGACTAGAACAAGATCAAACACATCTTTTGTTATTATTGAAGGACCATTAGCTTGTTTATATAGTTGTTAGTATCTTAAACGTTATAAATCTTATATCGTTTTTTTCTTATAATTATAAAAATATGATGATTTATAAAATTTAAATTAACTGTTATGATATGCTAAATTATATCAATGTTTTGACATGATTTTTTATCAAAACAAAGTTATTAATATAATTTTTTATCTATATCTACTAATTGAATACTAATGTACAAGTAATCGAAATCAAATGTTATAAATTTTAACAATCCGCGGTAAAGCGCAATTTCACACACTAGTAATGAATCACATAAAGAAAAGAGTAAAGATATAAAATCGAGCTACTTTTCTAGCATTAATTGCAACTGCATCAAAATTCTAATAATCATAACAAACAAAATTATAAATTTTCCAAGCAGCCAGAAGGTTTTTTTTGCAAGTTACCAACATGAATTTATAATTTATTACTAAATTAGCTAATGAGAAGTTGAATAGGTAAAGTTATGTGAAGCGGTAATCCCATCAACTGCTGTTAAAACAATCACGATGTGGATCTCGCCATACACACTCATAAAAATAAAGATTCAAAATTTGGGGCTCTTAAAGAAGTGGGCCTTAAAGCCCTTGTTTGGGTTCAATACCATTTGGGCCGGCCCTGACAACCGATCCCGCTCAAAATGCAAATATGACATATGTCTTATATGCTGGGAGAAAATACGAAACAACTAATATTTAAGGGGCTGTTTGACAGCTTTTTAATCAGCCTCTTAATGGTTCAGATGTCTGAATGGTTCAGCACTTAATGTTTCAGACTGTTTGTTTCACCAGCACATGTCTTAATGGTTCAGACTGTTTGTTTCACCAGCACATGTCTGAATGGTTAAGACATTCACCTCTGAATGGTTAAGCATTATACTGATGCTGAATGGTTAAGACATATTATCTGAATTGATCAGATATTTGTATTTGAATAATTAAATGATATACTAGCTCTTAATGGTTCAGACCTCTTAATGATTCAGCATTTAATAGTTCAAACTTTTTAATAATTTAGCATTTAATCATTTATAAGTTGCCAAACAGCTAATCGAATAAAAACTTATGTTATTTGTATTCGTATTAATTATTATGGTTAGAGTTTGGTGCCACGTCAAGAACCTAACTTATAGTTTTGTGGTTTTATGGTGCAGTTGCATTTGCCCTGTGTTGGAAAAACACATATGTTACATTTGCTTCAAATAAAATAAATATTTTACTTTCAAATTTTATCTACATAACACATGACCCTGATTATGCCTCGCCCCACCTACTACGACCTACATTCATGCATATTCCGTAAAACTTGATATAAATCGATTATAAGTTATGTAGTATCTTAAATTTATTTTACAATTATTTTTTTAATTAGGTTTATTAAAAGATAATATTATATTATATAATCCCAACTACCTACAAGATTATCTCCTACAATATCTCTATTATTGCTTTCTTTAATTATTAGTTTGACTTTGTATTTAATATAATTTATTTATTTCTTTTTGTATGTAATTATAAAAGTCTATATAATATCAAAATACAATCTCTCTTGAAATTAGAAAGAGCTTCGATTCTTTCATGGTATCAGCCAGGGTACCTTCCATCTGATCTTCTTGTTTTCTTCCATCACCTCCCATGGCACCCACTGTTCCTGCATCTTCTTCCTTTTCTTCTTGTGAATCCAAACTTCCCATGGCAACCATTTTACACATGATTACCATAAAACTCTCCATCTCTAATTATCTCTCTTGCCAATATCAGATTTTACCTCTCCTTACTAACCAGGGGCTTCTCGGCCATGTTGATGGATCTTCCCTTCCGCCTCCCAAATCTGTCTTAATCGACAGTAAAAAACAACCGAATCCTGAATATTCGGCTTGGTCCCTTCTTGACCAACAAGCTATCCTTATTCTTAATTCCTCCCTTACCGAAGAAGCCATTGCCAAAATTCTCGGCTTAACCACCGCCAGGCAGATCTGGACTGCCCTTGAAGCGGCTTATAGCAACACGTCCCTTGAACGTATGCATCTTCTTCACGATAGTCTGCGACAACTAACCAAAGGTTCATCAACCGTGGCAGATTTTGGTCGAAAATTTAAAGGAGTATGCGACCAACTATCGGCCATCGGTCATTCGGTTAGTGACACAGATAAAACTCATTGGTTCTTGTGTGGTTTAGGACCCACGTTTGAAAGCTGGTCCACGACCATTAGAACCAACCGTGACCCCATGCCTTTCCGCGACCTTCTAACAAAATCCGAGAGTCAAGAACAGTTTCTTGCGTCTCTTCAGCCCCCGTCTCTTGCTCCGGTTGCATTCACTGCCAATCGGTCCTCGGGTTTTAATCCAACTCGCTCCCGCAATGCTTCTTCCTCTTCCCGTGGACAGTCTACTCAACCGCCTACAAAGGGAAATCGCCGTCCACCGCATTGTCAATTATGCCGAACAAATGGACATTATGCAAACAAATGTCCAAAACTTGCATCCTTTGCTACTTTGGCCTCCTTTAATGAGGATATTGCTCGTGCATTTCACTCCAAGTGCAATGTTCATGATGATGCTCCTGATTGGACCGCAGATAGTGGAGCCGATCTCCACATGACCGATGACACCGGTAAGCTTCATTCCTTTTCACCTTATAATGGTAATACTTCTGTTGTCTTTGGAAAT
The DNA here is from genome assembly GCA_018326385.1 of Flaveria bidentis. Classification (NCBI taxonomy): domain Eukaryota; kingdom Viridiplantae; phylum Streptophyta; class Magnoliopsida; order Asterales; family Asteraceae; genus Flaveria; species Flaveria bidentis. Next base: position 6,537 of record BJCM01211362.1, read on the forward strand.
GGTTTATCTTTGCCCATCTCTCATAAAGGTCATGTGACAATTAACAAAACCATTCCTTTAAAAGATGTCCTCGTTGTTCCCAAAATAACAAGGAATCTTCTTTCGGTTAGCAAGTTGACCAAAGATTATCCCGTTGATGTGCTTTTCTCAGATTCGTTTTTTGTTATTCAGGACCGGAAAACAAGCAAACCGCTCGCTGAAGGACGATGTGAGAATGGACTTTATGTGATCCGGGATAAATCTTTTGCTTTTGTTGCTTTTGTTTCGTCAAATAAAGCTTCATTTGAATTGTGGCATAATCGTTTGGGACATGTTGCTTTTGACACTATTGCTATTCTGCAAAAACTTGGTTGTTTGTCCTTTACATCTATTTTGCCTAAATCAAATATTTGCTCTCCTTATCAACTTGCTAAAGCACATAAATTGTCATTTTCTCTAAATGAAAAACGTGCTTCCTATCCTCTTGATCTCGTTCATTGTGATCTATGGGGACCTTAACCAATCATAAGTAGAGAAGGTTACAAATACTATGTTGTATTTATTGATGATTGCTCTCGTTTTTCATGGGTGTATCCACTTAAAAATAAAAATGAGTTCTACACAATTCTGCAAACTTTTTTGCGTCTTGTTCACACTCAATTTCCCGGAAAGTTAAAGTTTTCCAAAGTGACGGTGGTACTGAATTTGTGAATCAATATGTGCGTAAAATTTTTGATGAAAATGGCATATTTCACCGTCGTTCTTGTCCTTATACCGCACCTCAAAATGGACGAGCCGAGCGAAAACATCGTCATATCGTTGAGACCGGTCTTGCCATGCTCTTTCATGCTCGTGTTCCTACTGATCACTGGGTAGACGCCTTTAGTACCACCACATACATTATTAATCGTTTACCCACAAAACTTTTGGACAACAAATCTCCCTTCGAGATCCTTTTTTCCACACCACCCTCTTATACTAATTTTCGGGTGTTTGGTTGTTGTGTCTATCCATACTTACGTGACTATGCCCCTCATAAACTTGCTCCCCGAAGTATTCCATGTGTTTTTCTTGGCTATGCGCCTCAATACAAGGGGTACAAGTGTTTTGATCCCACCACGTCTCGTATTTATGTCACTAGACATGCTCGGTTTGACGAGACTTATTTTCCCTTCAATAATACGTCTTCTCAAACCAACATCACCAAACTTTTCCTATCCACCTTCCATGAACCTATTTTCTTCTCTCCACCCAACACTCAACCTACTAATAGTCCACTTGAGCCCAACATTCCATCCATGACACCCTCCCCATGCTCTCTTTGTAAAGACCCACCCCCATCTCCATCCACATCTCCTTCTCCCGTCCAGCCCACTTCTGCTGGGCCTTCTCCTTCAACTCAGCCCGATAATGGGCCTGCTCCATCGGTTTGTTCCCAGCCCGATAATGGGCCTACTCCTTCAACCCCGCTCGATCATGGGCCTGCTTCTCCTAACTCATCCCGTCCCAGTTCCTCTCCCACCCACCTCCCCTCCACATCTCAGCCCAATCCTTCCTCGACTCCTCCTCCTCCCTCTTCGGCTCATCCTCAACCATCACCTGAGCCACAACATCAATCCGATTCCATTAATCCAATGATCACATGCTCCAAAGTCGGTACATTCAAACCCAATCCTAAACACACCTCTTATCTCTCTACTGTTATGCACTCGTGTCTTCATGTTGCTCTCCTTAGCAACGTTGATCCAAAGGATTTCCGGAGTGCGTCCAAACATCCTCACTGGATGAACGCTATGCGTGATGAACTAAATGCACTCAATCGAAACCACACATGGACACTTGTGCCTCGCCCATTTTCGACAAATGTTGTTGGTTCTAAATGGGTTTTTTGTACCAAATATCGTTCGGATGGTACATTGGATCGGCATAAAGCTCGTCTCGTTGCCCAAGGGTTTACCCAAATCCCAGGTCTTGATTTTCATCACACCTTTAGTCCCGTGGTTAAAGCATCCACAATACGCATTGTCCTTTCTCTAGCCGTCATAAATCGATGGTCTCTTCATCAATTGGACGTGAACAATGCATTTCTTCATGGGACTATATCCGAAACTGTCTTCATGGAGCAACCTCCCGGCTTTGTTGACCAAGGCTTCCCAAATCATGTGTGCAAACTTAACAAGGCTCTCTATGGCCTCAAACAAGCTCCACGTGCTTGGTTTCATCGTCTTAGCTCCTTTCTCACGACCTATGGCTTCACATGTAGTCGTGCGGATCCTTCCTTATTTGTTTTTCATCAAGATGATCTTATTATGTACTTACTCGTTTATGTTGACGATCTCATTCTCACGGGGAATAATGTCACGTTACTTCGTAATTTCACGACACGTCTCCATAACGAGTTTGCAATAAAGGATTTAGGCTCCTTAAATTACTTTTTTGGTCTCGAGGTCCTTACCACCTCCGATGGCCTTTTCTTAACTCAAACCAAATATGTCAATGACATTCTCATTCGTGCCGGGCTAACTAAAGCTAAACCTGCTCCCACTCCGCTCTCCGTGTCCGACTCTTTTCTCATAGATGGTGAACTGTTTTCGGATCCTACTACCTATCGATCTCTTGTTGGCGCTCTTCAATACTTGACCATAACTCGACCCGACATATCTTATGCAGTTAACCAGGCATGTCAACATCTACATGCTCCTACTATTAGGCACTTTCAATTGGTTAAACGCATTCTAAGATATGTCAAGGGCACCATTTCGCATGGTCTTGTGTTCACTCGTCCCTTGTCCAATTCCATCTTAGGTTACTTGGATTCCGATTGGGCACGGTGTATCGAAACAAGAAGATCAACCTATGGCTATTCTATATTTTTAGGGGGAAATTTGGTTTCGTGGAGTGCAAAGAAACAACCGACTGTTTCACGTTCTAGCTATGAGTCAGAATATAGGGCAATGGCAAATGCTGCAACTCAAATTGTTTGGATCACACACTTGCTTAAAGAACTTCATGCTTTACCATCAACTCGCCCTACGTTGTTATGTGACAACAAAAGTGCTTTGTTTATGAGTCAGAATCCCGTTTCTCACAAACGGGCCAAACATATCGACTTGGATTATCACTTCGTTAGAGAACTTGTTATGTCAGGGAAATTACACACTAAGTTCATTCCTACCAAGCTTCAACTTGTAGATATTTTCACTAAGAGTCTACCGCGTCAGCAGTTTGAATATTTTCGTGACTTGCTCCGGGTTCAATCTCTGCCGTTTCGCTTGCAAAGGGATAAAAGATAATATTATATTATATAATCCCAACTACCTACATGATTATCTCCTACAATATCTCCATAATTGCTTTCTTTAATTATTAGTTTGACTTTGTATTTAATGTGATTTATTTATTTCTTTTTGTATGTAATTGTAAAAGTCTATATAATATCAAAATACAATCTCTCTTGAAATTATAAAGAGCTTCGATTCTTTCATTTATGAACTAAAACCAACTCAAAACAACCCGAGCCAAGCTAGCTCGGTAAAAAACCAAGCCAAGCTCAAGCTGAGATATGCAGCTTGGTTTTAAATCCGAACTGAGCCGAGCTGGCTTGGTTTAAATTCGAGCCAAGTTCGAACTTGTCTTATCTCGGCTCGGCTAAGCTTGTGAATTATAACATTAACTTATGCACATTAGACTTCAACACCTTTAACTATGTTACTATTATATTCAGACTTTAGTAATTATGTACTAGACTTCAATCAACATATCATTGTCTAATGGGTTTAGCTCAAACTCAACAATTTAACTCGTTAACATAAACAAGCTAGCTATCTCAGTCTAATAAGCAAGCTCGGTAGACTCTATTTGTAAACGAGCTAAGTCTGAGCCAACCCTGCCTCGGCTAGTCTTGGCTTGACTCGGCTCTAATTTTGTAAATGAACGGAGACCGAGTGACATAGACTGAAGCAAAAGGATAAACAATTGAACCTGTTGATTCAACGAGAATACCAGAAACAACTGTTCTAACTATCGTTTATTCACGAAAAATGCCGATAATCAAGAATTTACACTAACACACACTGTGATAGAAAGAAAAATGAATTTTTATCAACTTCAATAATGATTTCTCCCATTGTTTACATGCATATAAAGAAACAAATAAAAAATCGAATGGGCCACAAAACATAGACATGTCAAAACATGGGCCAAATTTAAAGTCCAACAAAATTTAAAAATAAGAAAAAAAGTAAAATAACTCATAACATAAGCCGTTTTTGGTCCGAAACGATGACCCAAATTGCCTACGGCCATTTGTGAAAAATGTGCTGCTCGTTGCAACGGTCGTTTCAACTGGTCGCAAGCTCAAAACGAAAACTTGTAACCCAAGTTATGATCATTTCAGTAAAGTCTCTTTTAACGAACAATCTAAAGCCTCCAAAAATATTATAGCTTGCTCCTCAACACTTGGGTTCACACCACCTTGTAAACTTGTCAAACCCAAACCCATACCAACTTAGACTTTGTTTCTAATAACTATATATTTGTATTTATTTAAACAACTAATTTTATACCCTAACACATTATACAAAACTACAAGAGCTATCCATCTTAAATCAAGATACAAAAATGACCAAGAACGCGCCAAAACAATTTTTTTATATTATTTAAAATTCAAATATTCAGTTGTTTTCCGTGTTGGTTCCAACACGGAAAAGCAACCGAACAACATCGAAACCTAAGCCATTGTTACATTGGTAAACTTGACACGCACCTTGAACGACCAATAACATCACATTTAAAAGAGTAAACATGACAGCGATAGCCTTCCACCACGCTAGAAAATATTTCTTGATGAAGTGATACACTTTAACCCTCGGCACGTTACCATAATACTTATTAACTCTCTCAACTGTCTTTTGCAACCTCGACGCCTCTTCGGTTTTCAAGTTCGACTTACTAATCCCGTTAAAGATCTTAACGACCTCATCGTCATCCAACTCACCTTCGATTATATGTTTTTCACGTAGAATACGCACATCCTTGGCGCTATCGACAATCCCACACATTAGATCCACATACTGCGTGAAATCAAGGCTAGAAAACGTACCTTTCTTGAACATTAACCCTTCATATGCCACCAAGTTTCTCAACACCACTTCCGAGTCGCGTTTCAAGCTAAGAATCGGTAGGTAAAACGTATGCGTTTCATCGTCAAATTCAACGTCACGAATCCCTCCAGGCGTCATGCAAAACTCGATCTTCCCGACATTAGAAAGCTCGGAAGCAGACGGGATATCGATTTCAAGCACTGCAGGGTTTTCCCCTAACATCTTCTTTATCAAACTCATAATTTTATCCCATGGTAACTTCAAAACAATCAGAAGAGGCTGCAAAACTACATTTGCTCCTGGGCATATATCACTAGCCATCTGAACTGCGTTTTCGACGTCCTCAAGATCAACATCATCCAAAAAGTTTGGCTGTAGAAACTGGTTTTTCGCGGCTACATTATGGTTTACGATCAAATGATACATACAATCGAGAAAATGAAACCGATTGTGTATGTCAAGATCGAGTCTAGATATCCGCTTACTGAACTTTAATGGCGACCGAGTTTCACAGATTCTCACCAGCAGATTAGAAAGAAAAGAGTTGTTGCAATGACCAGATAAGTGTTCTTCAAGAGCTGTATGAATCTCGATCAACACGATTAGGGGAATTTGGTTTTCAACCATAACTATATCTTCAAAAGTATCCAATGACTTTCCTTCGGATACTTTCGATAAAATGTCGATCAAGAACACGCCATCTAAGGCGAAAACCCATGCTAAAGTGTCATCATCAACGTCGAAATAGGAATCATAGCAGCATCGAGCTTCTGGGACGACCTGTTTTAGACTCTCAACAACGATATCGGTGAAATCATTAGCGATTTTGTAGGGTGTTAGCACTGCTTTAGCAATGAAAAGTTTGAGTTGTTCTTGATTGCTGTAGAGTTCGGTGTTGAAGTGGTGTATCGGGCCCAAACCGATGCATTTGGGAACATAGGACTCGCGATTTTCGCTTATTAAAGCTTCGGGTACTTGGAAGATGCAGATGGGGAGATCGGTTTCGATTTGAAGATGGGTTTCAAAGGTTTTACTTATACGAATAACCCATTGTTGTGGGTCTTCAATTGAAGGTACCATTATTGTTATGAGTTTTGTGGATTAAGGTAGATGATGAAATCATGTGTAACTGTGTGTGTGTATATATAGGTATGTGTATAATAGGAATGAAATGTTACATGTTCATTGTGATTATCGAGTTGGTTATTGATTAATCCGTCGTTGAAAATTCTACAATTTGTTTTAGTTGCAGTGACTCATGTCAAATTTGTTCTCTTCTTTGGACAAACAAATAGAAGACACTATTGTTGTTCATTGGTGTTGTGCCGTCCGTGTTAAATTTACGATGTGCGATGTGCTTTCAAACTTGAAACTATGCATAGGTAAGTTGTATACAAAGCTAAAAGGGTTGTAAAATATTGTAGCTAAAAGACTTTTATTATATTGATGGATGATTTTCAAATATAAGCGATAAGTAAGTTTATTTGATATGAATTTTTATGTGAGGTGAATAATTCTTCTTTTCCTTTTTGTTTTGTCATTTTGTAACGTTCATAATATATGTGGAACAAAAATCAAAGATTTACTAAGAAGGTTGGTTTAATGATAGATGAGGCACCTTATATCAATCTTTTGGCATAAGTTTAATCGAGCCCTACATCCGGTACGTGTTTCTTCATTTGAATTTGATTTTTTCGATTGCCTTCCATTTACCTTTCTGTGGCTCTTCATCTGAACTTGATTCATTTTTTTAATATTATAACTAATTTTCAAGATATTTTATTTGTAATTTTATGAATTCTGAATTTACTATTTTGACTTTTTTATTTTTATCTACATTATGATATTAATTTTTTACTTAACACGAAACTAGTTATTCGTTTTTTTTAATTTAAACTATATAATATATAATTTTTGAAATTTTTAATACGGTTTTGACATACATACTTTTTTAGATTTTGATATATATTTTATATTGAGTTTTACTTACGCTCTTTAGGTTTACATGGTTACATTTAAATTTCTTGTTATTCGTTTATTTTCATAATGTAATACTTTTATAACTTTTGAACATATGCTTGCAATATGTTTATTTATATTTATATTTTCATATACAATTTATATAATCGACCTGCCACGAAACACAGGTAAATTAAAATTTCACACTAATTAATTAATATTTTTCTCTAATAAATTCTACTATATAAGAAAATGTCAAATAAGACATTTAAATATAATCCAAAATGTATCATTCTCATTATTAATATTAGCTAGAAATTGTGCTCGCCTGTTGCTGCGAATAGAGGAATGTCCTTTTACGCTGGATGGTTGTACAAAACATTCGAAACATGAATAATGGACAAATTGTGAGGGCACCCCTAATTAGCACTCATAGTTAGCATGCATGCGAGAAGAACCACATTGCTTGGTTTTAAAAAAAGAGTAAATTACACAGAAAGTTCCTGGGTATGCACGTATTGCAACTTTAATCCACATTTTCAATAAATTACAGATGTAGGCTTAAACTATGCCAAGAGTGCATGATTACAGTCCCTAAAACTAACAAAGGTTAAGTTTTCAGTTAGTTTTTAAAAAGACCAAAATACTCCTTTTTATCTTTTCTCCACATTCAACACCCACCAATGCCTCTACTCTCAACCGACCACCGCCACCGCCTCTACCCTTAACCCACCACCGCCACCGCCTCTATCCTAAACCCACCACCTCCACCGCCTCTACCCTCAACCCACCACCACCGTCTTTTGTAAACTACCATCTGTAGGTTTATTGCGTAAGCTTTATAACCATATAGCTTGGCATGCAACTGAATGGAAAGTTATCATTTCATTAGGAAAGTAAAGGCAATGGGCTATCAAGTATTAGATCTAAAAACTCATAATTCAATGACTGAAATTGAAGACTAGAGGTAAGAAGATAGAGAGGAACCTCATAGAAAAGAATTTGTGATGATTTTACCCTTGAGATGTCCTCAAAATAAACTTCACTACCGGTAGTACTTTCGCCATCATCTCGATTGGTGTTGTGACTACTATCACTATACCTGGTGATTACTAGTTCTCCACTTCACTTGTACAATAGCTTGTAGAAAATCATTCATTAATAGACCATACGGTCTGCTTGATTATAGCCATATGTGATTCTTTAGGTAATTGCATGTATCGACTTGCAATTCTAATGATATATAATAAGTCTGGTCTTGAATGTAACAAATATCTAAGACATGCAACGAGTCTCTTGTATTACACTGCATCAACCAGTTCTCCTCGTTCGTCTTTGGATATTTATACATCGGACATCCATTGGGTACTTAGCCGAATCACATTCTAATATCCCAACTTTTTTAAAAATATTCTCCATGTATGCCTTTTGCTTGATGATTATCTGGTTAACCTTAATATCAAGATACAATGACAAGATGCGAAATCTCTCATCTAGAATTGTTGTTTAATTTGTTTTTAAATAAACCTATCAGATGATTATCTGGTTAACCTTAATACCAAGATACAATGACAAGATGCGAAATCTCTCATCTAGAATTGTTGTTTCATTTGTTTTTAAATAAACCTATCAGTTGTGTGCTTGAGTCTGTATGACGAGATCATCAACATAGACTCCCACAATGACATGATCCTCTTCATCTTTCTCTATATACACAACTTGCTCTTGTTGACATCAAGAAAAATCAAGTAGCTTTAAGGTACCATCAAGCTTGAGATTCCAAGCTCGAGGTGCATGCAGGAGGTCGTATAATGCTTTTGTAAGTTTGTGGACCAGTGTTTTTCCCGATTTACATTAACACCCTTATTAAGACATGAATACAATTTCCTTCAAGTCACCATATAAAAACACAATTTAACGTCAAGATGGTGGGCTTGTCACCCATCTCTTGAAACAATTGCGAGTAATAGCTAGATTGTTTCTAGTAGAGCTACTTGAGAGAAAACTTCATCAAAATAAATTCTTTGCTCTTAGATGGGTACCCGTTTGTAACAAGTCATGCCTTGTACTTGACTATCTTACCTCATACATCATGTTCAATCTTGTAGAACCATTTTAAACCTATTGGTTTGTGCTTTAGAGGTAGATCGATCAACTTCTAACTTTCTTTCGTACAATATAGTCCTTATTTACTTGCTTGGCTTTCTCCTAGTATTTGTTTTTTTAGCATGTGATATGCTAAGTGCTCATCATTTGTACATAGTATAAGAGCTATACTTTAACCTTGATTTACCAAATCATTAATTAAAAAATCATTGAACCTAAATAGAAGAGCTTTAGGTTGACTGGATTGTTGTAGCTGGTTTGCTTCCTGTAACTAGTTAATTGTGGTTGTTTGCTCGGTGCTTTGATTTTTCTTTTTCTCTTGGAGCTAGACTTTCGTTACTTTCTTCCCCTAGTATACGTGGGCACATGGTGCCCAACAGGTGAAGATTAGACATTAGCACCAAACATACTAGGCTACAACATATTGTCTTCTTCATATGATTTTGGACCGGAAAATCTTGAATAATATAATACTCTGGTTCCTGTTCGTCTTTCGACCATGTTCGGCCTTGTTTTTTATCGCATGTTATTGTTCGTCTCACACATATTCTTTTTTCAACCAAATCATATAATCGACAAGCTTTTGATCTTGATTCTGATCCAAAATATACTATGGGTATTCCTCTATTGTCGAGTTTTTTCTGATTAATCTTGGGTTTAGTGCAAAGGTTAAACATCCATATACTCTTAGAGTTTCCATAGTAGGCTTTCGGCCTAGAAAAGCTTCATAAGAAGTTTTAGAGGCTATTGTTCTTGTTGGACATCAATTTAAGACATATATTGCATGTGTTTCCGCCTCGCCCTAGAATCTTTGAGGAATTGTTGTGAATTGTAGCATGCATGAAATCATCTCCAAAACATTCGATTATGTCTCTCTACCACCCTTCTTGTTAGGTGAGTAGGGGGCGGCCAGATATCTTCTTATCCCTTATAATTCACTTGAACTATAGGATCAGTTTACGTCACTTAACACTTTGTTTTCTCTCAAACTCACTTGAACTACACTCGGATGAAGGCAGAGTCTATAAGAGTTGATCACAATATAATAATTAGTAAAGAACACAAGAAGTAATTTTCAAGGTACTTGCATATATTGCTTCTCAACTCAAATGTTACAAGACTCTTACAAGCATATGTTATGAGTTAAAATGAGAAACTATATATAATACTACCTACAGCTGGATATACTTTGATACCAGCTGGGATCCTATAACTAAAGCAAATACTACAAACCTATAGTTTAAGGTATCTTAGATAAAGTCTTATCTGAGATATGGTAGTCAGGACATGTCCCTGACTTACCTTTTGTCACCAACTAAAGTTGGTAACTTGTACTATCATAAAAGGTGAACAGTGGAATAAAGTATGGTCAACGACATGGCTCTTTGAGAAAGCGCCATGTAGTATCAGAGGTCTACAGCGGAGTGTTAGAGACCATACTTATGTCTACTGGTTCATAGCAGTGTCTTCCGAAGGTTAAATGGCTTCGGAAGAGCAAATACTTCCGAAGCCACTTATACTTCGAAAGAGGCTACTTCTTCCGAGGCTTGAGGACTTCTTCTCTTCTTCATACTTCGGAAGTAGTCTTTTGATTTATTCTTCTTGGACTTGATCTTCGGAAGTAAGTTCTTTGACTTCTGAAGTAGAGTTTGTCTTCGGAAGTTGATATTTCACTTTGTCTTCGGAAGAACTCTACTTCCTTCGGAAGTTCCACACTTGGCTTCGGAAGCCTTTGTAAGTAGCACCAAAATTTGTTTAAGTGATTTGCTTTTGGTTGCACCAGCCTTCTTCTTGATCCAACAAACTCCCCCTAGGATGATGCTACCAAAACCTCACTTGTTTCTACTCCTCAAAACCTTTAGCACCAAGGAGAGTAGATACTTGTCAGTTTCCTTTTTCTTTCCTGATGTGGTGCTGAGAAGTTTGTACAATCTTTAGTTGGCAGGAACTCTAGTCTGTCACCCTGAATGATATGTACCATTTGTTGTGGCCCTCTGAAAAGAGTTAGTTGATGGGAGCTATAATCATATTCCCATCTAACTATAGGTTCCAATTTAGGACCCTCCACCATCTGTAGAAAGGTTGTGCCCTTAGTAGGAGGTCTTTCCTTGTCTTCCTAACTTCTCAACTTCAACTCTTCTTCAATCTTGGCTTTTGCAATTAACACAGCAAGATGAAGACTGCTGAGATGATTTCTGATGAGAGCAGCAGTTTCAGAGTTGGAGGGGTTGGAGAATGGTTTCTCTGCTAACTCAGCAATATCAAACCTGCTAGAGTGTAGCAGAGAGGTGGCATTCAGTCTGTTTACTTCACCATTCTCTCTTTCCACAACAAAATTGTGAGTAGCTTCATCGAACCTCCACTGGATTATTTTCTTTCTAGGCACAAGAGACTGACTAGGAATCTTGTCATCTTTCTTTGTATCCAGCAAAGTCACTAGCTTTCTTCTTAGTCTCTTCTTTTCATCATTCAATAAGTCTGAGTTGAGGCCTAGAAGTCTTGTAGCATGGTCGAATGTTCCTCTGGGCAGATCAAGAAATTGATCTCTTGTGAGGGAACGTGAAGATCCATCAACATAGGTATTGTTGAAAGAGTCTTCCTCACAGTAGATGTCGCTCAAAGTTGTGCAGTTGGTGAACTTTGTCTTGATTGCCTTGAACTCCTCGAGGGAGAGATGTTTGGAAGGCTAAGGGGATGATTTGGAAGGTTGTTGGGTAGGATGAGGTGTAGTGGTTCTGGTAAGTGTTTTGGGTTGAAGGTTGGGTAGTTTGGGTGGTTGAGGAGATGGAGTGGATGAGGGTAAAGGTGTGGGTTCAGGGGTGAAAGGTTCATTTTTGATGGTGAATGGAGAGAGAATTGGTTCAGGTTGGGGTTGAGTGGTTGGTGTGAAGGTCATCCCCTGTACCCTTCTGTACATCTCTCTCTTTTTGCCCAAACGAATGTCAGCCTTGATTTCACTGACAATCCGTTGGAGTGTCCTTTCAGACATGGAAGAGAAGTCGTGAGCCCGGAAATAGTCTTTCATCTAGGATTTCTCACCGATCTTCTTGGTTGCAGCGAACCTTGCTTCTTCTTCTTTCTTCTTCTTCTCCTTCAACTTTTCTCTTGTAACTCTTTTTCTCTCTTTCTCCATTTGATCCTGCTCTTTTTTGAAGAGCCAAAGGATCATTTCATCGTTATGTGGAGTCAACTCTTGAAGAGAGAAGTCTCTGGAGGTTAGGAAGTCTATTCTTTCCCTCCTGAGCTGCATGTTAGCTTCCCTCTGTTCCTTTTCTTTTTCTTCCTCTGAGGCCAACCTTGTTGCTTCCTTTTGCAACATGATTGCCTTTTCCAGTTCCACCAACTCTTCTAATGGTAGCAGGAGTGTTTCTTCATTGGCAGCTCCAAGTTGAATGAGCTGGTCAATGATCTCTTCTCTTCTTTTGTTGTTGACAGCCTCCTAGTTGGCAGCAACTGCTTTTGTACTGGCAGTTAACAGCTTCCCAATTGGAAGTCTTCCTTTTCTTTTTAGCTTTTCAATCTTCTCCTCTTCCTGAATCTCTTCCGCAGCCATTTTCTTCTTCCCTTTGTTATCCGTTGAAAAGCTTGACTTTGGTGGTTCTTGGAGAGTGGGTCCTGATTGTGAGAGAGGCAGAGAGGGTGTCTGAACAAGAGGTTGATCCAGAAAGTCCTCACTATCCACCTCAGATGCTAGTTCCAGAATTGCATATGTGATGATTAATTCCTCGGACAAAGAGAACAGTCCTTCCGCAGCTTCCATTTCAGCTTCGGAAGATTTAGGTTGTTCTTC
>BJCM01211363.1:0-10230 GCA_018326385.1 Flaveria bidentis
AATCATTGCTCGAGTAGGAGAGGTGGCCTATAGGTTGGAGTTGCCTAGTGAGTTAAGTGGAATTCATCCGACATTCCATGTATCTCACTTAAGAAAATGCTTAGCCGACGAGGATATGGTGGTGCCACTAGAGGATATTGAAGTAGACGAACGACTCAATTATGTGGAGCAACTAGTGGCGATCATCGATCGCAACGAGAAGAGGCTAAGGAATAAAGTGTTTCCATTTGTGCGAGTACAATAGAAGCACAGAAAGGGATATGAGTATACGTGGGAAACCGAAGAAGAGATGAGACAACATTACCCACATCTATTCGAGGAATAACTGGTTTCGAGGACGAAACCTAAATAAAGGGGTGGACTTGTAACTCCTCGAATAAAGTCTAAGGAGCCAAATAATAATAATGGGCTTAGATGATATTATTTAATGTAAATTAGATGGATATGGGTTATAGACCGAGTTAACTTTTCGGCTAATGTGTCCGGTGAGTTAAAGGTCTCGAGAACGCCCGGTATATATAAATAGATCAACTTGAGCAACTCTCATTTGCAACTCAACACCCCAATTCTAGAGAGAGTGTAGAGAGAAAAAGTGGAGAGAATTGAAGATTCAAGGCTCGGTTGATCACGGGATTGAAGATCGGTGTTTGTGGGCATCCAAACAACAAGAAAACATCAAGAATCCAGGTAAGAAATATCATTTAATCGTTCATTTTTGTGTAAACCCGGATTCTAGGGCTTGGGGTTTTTGAAAGTGGCAAAGATTCGCCCAAATTTCACGTTTTTATGTAAGAAAACATGTAAGAAGCTTAGATATAACTTATTGGGTGATAAACCAAGGTTTTGAATGTAAAAGATTGAAGTTTTGGGTCAAAATGGGTTGGTTCGTAATTTTCAACTCGTTCTGCGAAATTAAGGGTTCATCCAGCAAAACTATGAAGGCTTCTTGCGAAACTATAGTTTCGCAGCCATGGTAATCCAACGAAAGTTGGGCGAAACTGGCAACAAAACTGCCAGCGAAGATGCCACCAAAACTAGCAACGAAACTACTGATCTGGTAGCGAATTAGCAGTGAAATTAGGCAGAAATTAACTCCTTTGAGTGTTAACTTATCTGCAGATTGTGTAGTGCGACCTTTATTTTGAAAGCTTGATTGAGAAGCTACTTATTGAGCCCAGGTGAGTTATAGATCTCCTATTTTAAAGGTTGTAAGATATTTGGGGCTGGAAATACATACTAAATATATGTTTTAAACGACCAATATAAGAGGTTTTAACAGGAAGATCGATTTTTCTACAAGGAAATGTTCTATATAAATTTGTAAAAATAAAAAAAAATTCACGCTGACCTAGTAGCGCGACCCCAGCCAGGGGCGTTGCTTCTTGGACCCCACTAGGGGTTGCTTCCCCTAGGATTCCGCTGCTAAGGGCTGCCGCCCCCGAACCCCCGCTGTCCCGCGGAGGGTCGGTTTTGTTCTATGATTACTTGTACTTGTTGTGCATGTGTATGTGTTTGTGAATGGATGATGCATGATGTTTATGATGATGTGTGATGGGGTATGTGATGTTTTTGTGATGTTATGTATGAATGCGTTATGTTGATCTTACGTTACTATTATGTATTATTCCGTTACTTACGCGTTATGTGTATGAAATGAACGAAAGTATTATGTAACATAAAGCGGAAGTTGATGATAATGATAAGTGGAACGTAAAGTAAGAATGGATGCATGCATTAATGAACGAACGAATGTAAGAAAGTCTTGGAAGCAATGTATGGAGATTCACACCTAATGAAGGATGTTAGCTCAACTGTATGCGGGTTAGCTACCCAGAAGGATGCACACTGGGGTCAAATCTTTGTGATTGACCATATGTATGGGACCCTTGTCGCTTGCCCTAGGTACTGAAGTCAGCTTCGTGCACAATGTTCAGGGTCTATTGATAGACCTCAGGCCCAACAACCAGCTTCGTGCACAATGCTTGGGGTATAGCACATGTCATTGGTCCGGAATATAAGTAAGAAAGATGAAGAAATGTACGAAAGATAAGTAAGGAAGACTATGAATGAAAGTGAATGATAATGATGACGTGCATTGAATGAAAGATAATGAATGATGATGGAAGATAATAATAACTTATCTATTTGTACGTGTGATGCATGATCGCGAATGAACACAAAAGACGATTTTAAATGGAAGTAAAAGTATTTTATTTTACAAAACTAGAACTCACTCAACAACGCTGACTTTTATGTATTTTCCACTTGGCAGGTAATTGTTGCTGAGTATGGCACTGGACAACTACTCGGCATTTTTGAGATGACATCCATTTGTATAACTATAACGTTTTTGTGATGTAATGCAAACGATAATATTTTGTATTTGTTAACAATGATGTGTTATTTTGCAAAAACAGTCATTAATATATGAAATGGTTTTAAATTACTTCACTGCGATGTTTTCATAGATGTAGATATATATTTTATGTTTTATGTGGGATGATTGTCCAATTGTGAGGGTCCCGGGATCGGGGCCTTACATATGATCAAAAACACTGTTAAGTTTCACAATTTACCTGACAAGGACCCGAATGTTGGAACTTGTATGCACAAACATCGACAAAAGTCAATACTATTATCGGAGTTGATCCCTTAGGGTCGCACATCGGCCGTTGTATCAAAGGAATGCATCCAGTGCGAAAGTTATAATGGAAATCTACAATTTATTATTTGGAACAATAAATGTTGATTAAATAAAAGTCTATTAGCGAAATAAACAAATCGTAACCATCCAAATGTTATATATGTAAATTAGACTTATATAAATAACAAATAATTATGTTGATAGTAATTATAAATGAGGATTTATTATTAGATAATAACTAAAAGATAATGAATATACATATATACATATATGTATATGCTAACAGGGAAGGGTTTTACATAGAACACAAGGTTAGGCGAGAACATAGAGAACTAATTTAGACATTTCATTTTTATTCAATCTTAAAATTTAAAATTTTTAAAAAAGTGCATAATAGTAAACATAAAAGGAATTCATCTCTTTAATTGGTTAACTCCTTCCCCCCTCTCTCTATTCTAATCAGAGTACCCTCATCTCTGTGATTAGTTAGTTGAAACTACAAATATCCTAGAAAAAAATAATGATTTCTTTTGTCTCTTCTTACTAACTAATTAGTTGAAAATAACCATACACATATTAAAACTCACCCTACATATTACAGTTCTTATCCCACACACAAAAAAAAGACTTATCCTACACATAATGAAGATTGCATTGCACAAAAAGAATAAGGTTGATGAGTTAGGTGTAACGTAATATATAGGTGAACATGAAAACATACAATTGAACTATTCATGTTCACCGACATGTAATTTGTAATGTGAAACAAACCTATACACTTGAGCTCCATCCGTTGAAACTTATCCAACACACATTCCACATATAAAATTCATGATACTAAACTTCTCCTACGCATATGAATATTATATAGTAAAACTAATCCTACATATTCTCAATCACATGTAAGAGTTAGCATGAACAATAATAAAGATCACCTCACAATACAATATCGTAGAAGTTCTAAAACGTTAACAATAAACAAAAACTACCTGTTGGAAGTTTTGGTACTACCAACACGTATTGTAATATATTGTATTAACTTGTTAATTTCAAGAAAATAATATTATAAATTAAACAAGTTATGTGTCGCGGGGGTGTGAGGTCGATTTAATTCTAACTATTATTTGAATTATTAAAATTGGGTTTTATTTATAATTTTAGGGATTTATCCATGTGTAAAACTTAGGCTCATGTTAAATTAACGTCATATTACAAGAGTTGGGCTCACATTACTTAGGCTCATGTTAAATTAATGTCATTTTACAAGAGTTGGGCTCACGTTGAATTAATTCTTATTTGGCCCACAAAGGGGACTAATCCACCCAAAATACAAAATGAAATCTGCAGAGGGTTCCTTTGGATATGCACTCTCTCAATTAAAAGAAGAAAATAGGGACAAAGTTTTTCACTACGGTTACAATATCTTTCTCAAGGAAAACTTCAAAATATTGAAGATCAGATCCTACTCCATAAACTATATCTCTATCTATGATGATTCCTCAAGCAGTAGCTTTGTCAGGTAATCCGATAAATCAATTGCAAGTAACACACAAAATAATTTTAGATGATCGATTTCATATGGTTAAGAGTAATCCAAGTTGTTTAGTGTTTTGAATATTGAATCACGATCGGGTAAGTTTCTCTTCGTTTTATGTTATAGACTATCAGATTTCAACACTACTTACACTAAATTCATTAACACATACACATTGTTTAAAATTTTACAAAACTATTAACAACATAATACATTATACTGTTAGGGTAGAACCTAGGAAGAAGAATTGATACAACAAGCTAACCCAACTGATAGCTTGATCCTCTTTTGTTAGTTCGGTAAGTTTGTTACAACTATTAGAGTACAATTACAACGAAAACCTCACGGATTATCAATATTACAACACTAGCCCCTCACTTTAGTAACTAACCCACACAACTAAATTCGGCCTAACAATACTCCCCCCTTAAAAAATTTTGTCCTAAAAAATTGAAATTAGGAAATCAAAGGAAGAATTCATCCTTAAATTCCCAAGAAGCATCGGTGATAGACAGCTCATGCCTGTGAACCAAGACTTGAGCTGCAAAATGATTTCTCCGTTTAACAAGACGATGATCTAAAATAGCTAGTGGGTGTAAAAGGAATCGTGGAGCAGCATGCAACGGAATAACATGAAAATGCTGGCCATGCGTGCGCTTCAACAGAGATACATGAAACATGGGATGGATCATAGAATCTCGAGGAATATCCAATCAATAAGCAACAACCCCCAATCACTCCAAAATCAGAAATGGACCATAGAATTGAGCAGTAACTTGGCATTGTGATGCATCTTAAGAGAAGATTGAACCATAGGCTACAACTTAACATAAACCCAATCACCCATATTAAAAACTCTATCATTGCAATATGCATCCACAAATTGTTTCATCCTGTTCTGAGCCATATGAAGGTGGTGTTTGAGTAATTGAATCATTTGTTCACGATTGTGGTGAAGATCTTCCACAACAGGCAAGGTAGTATCCCAAGAACATAAGGAATATGAAGATTTGTGTTGGTCCATTTCATCGATTTGCAGTACAAATGAGTTGTTGATTCGTTCAATATTAGATACAGTGATGAGATAACAAAGATGAATTATAATAAGAATAATCTCAAAGAAAACAACTAAGAACAATAATGATGAATACCATTAATAATAACAAAGCACAAGTATATTTCAGTGAATAACTGCTTACAAAAGGGCCTTGCAACAATGATAAATGATTAGGGTTCTTGTAAGGATGCCCAACAATGAAAATGATCAAATCTATATATAGCAGTCCTAGTTTCGCAGTTAGCGAAACTGTGCTGCTAAAACTATAGTTTCGCCCGGCAGAAACAACAATTTTGTCGGGTGAACTAAGTAGCTGACTATGAGCGAAACTACAGTTTCGCTCATAGTTTCGCTGAACCACTAAACTTAACAAAATGAACAACATATAAAAGTAAACTAACATTAAACATATTACAAAGTAATATAAACAAAATCTAATCTAAGGTAAGTCCAACCAATACTTGATCTTCAATTTGGTTTAAAAGCAAACAAAGCCTCGAAAGGGGACATCTTGATATTAGAATGGAATATAATGTTGTACCACCATTGAGATAGAGGTACCCATTTGATCCATTAGAGTAGGGAATCCATAGTCATACATAGTAGATAGGATTCTAAGCAGTGATTTAATACCTTAGTTTGACCATCGAACTGAGGGTGATAAACACTTGAAGTTGCTAGCTCAACTCCTTGTAGTATCATAAACTCTTGCCAAAAATTTCTCATAAAGATGGGATCACGATCAGATACAATGGTATTTGGGTTGCCATATATCTAGAAAATATGATCGAAATAAAGTTGAGCCAATGTAGCGGCTATGTAAGGATAACTTAAGGGAATAAAGTGGCCATACTTAGTAAGGCAGTCAACAATGACCCAAATAGTATTTTTGGCCCTATACTTTAGGTAGCCCGGATATAAAATCCATAGAAATATTAGTGAAAATGGATTTTGGAACGGGTAGAGGGTTAAGTAACCTAGGAGTGGCAATTGTTTCATATTTGACCCATTGGTAGGTTGCACATTCTTTGATAGCTTGATACACAGACTTAGAACACCCTTTCTAACAGAATAGTTCCTTCAATTTAGCCAATGTAGGCTTGAAGCCTGAATGACCCCCCATTAATGAGGAATGACACCAGTTGATGATATTAGTCTGTAAGGCAACATCGGCACCAACTAAGTTTTTCCCTTCCTCGTTAAGACCTTGCCATTCTATTGTCTATTTTCATTATTTGACCTTGTTCCAAATTAGACATCAAGGTAGATAGTTGAGGATCAAAAGACCACGAGAGTTGAATCTGATCCTACAAGGCTGGGTTAATGGAACTTAGATCCACTTAAAATAAAGCCATGCCCGAAACCCTGGAAAGAGCATCTGTAACCTTGTTTTCCACACTTTGTTTATAAGTAATCACATAGTCATATCCTAAAAATTTAGACATCCAAGTTTGTTGTAAAGGAGCGACGATCTTTTGCCCCGACAAATATTTCAAACTTTGTTGATCAATTTTGATCATAAAGTGTTTAAGAATTAAGTAGTGATGCTAAGTCTTGATAGCTAATAGGATAGCCAATAGCTCTTTTTCATATATGTATAGAGGCTGTTGTTTGATGGACAAGGCTTTACTAATGAAGGAAATGCGATGTCCTTCCTACATTAACACAACCCCTAATCCCTTCGAGGAAGCATCAGTCTCTTCAATAAAGATTTTCGTACAATCAAACAATGATAGAACAAGAGAAGAGCATAAAGAAGCCTTTAGAGATTCAAAAGCTTCTTGAGCTTAATTGGACCACAAGAAGGCATATGTTTTTTAAAAGATCAGTTTAAGGTTTAGCTAATGACCTAAAACCTTTGATAAAAAGCTTATAGTACCCTGTAAGCCCAAGGAAACCTTGTTATTGTTTAACTGTATAGAGAATAGGCCAATTTTGGATGGCTATAATCTTTTGAGGATCTATTGAAACACCCATGCCAATGATGATATGGCCTAGGTATTCAACTTTTTCCCCCTAAATATGCATTTGGACTATTTTGCTTTAAGTTGATGCTCCCACATGAGAGATAAAACCTCGAATACATCTATCAAATGTTGATCCTTTGAAGAGGTATAAACCAGAATATCATCAAGGAAAACCAAGGTAGTTCTTCCCAAAACAACTTTAAAGATTAAATTCATCAAGGCTTGAAAAGTACCTAAGGCATTAGTGAAGCCAAAGGGTAAAACAAGGAATTCAAAGCGACCCTGATGAGTTTTCAAGGCTATTTTATGTACATCATCTTCATGCATTCTAATTTGATGATTACTGGATCTTAAGTCCAACTTAGAGAACACAATGCCCCCCCTTTAATTCATAAAGTAACTCCTCGATAAGAGGAATGGGGAAATATCCTTAATAGTAGCATCATTTAGCGATTGCAGTAATCCACACACATTCAAAAAGAACCATCTTTCTTTTTGACCAAGACAATTGGGGTTGCAAAGGAGTTGGTGATGTTTCGTATCACTCCTGAATCTAGTAGCTCTTGAGTCATTTGGTCGATTATATTCTTCTAAGCACTTGGATAAGGTTTAAGATTGAGGTTTATAGATTCATCTTTGAGCTTGATCCTATGATCACACTCTCTCTTCGGAGGTAATCCTGTAGGGAGGCCAAAAATGTCACTATATTCTAACTACAATTGTTTCATTTGGGCATTGTGTAGAGTAGAAGTGATAACTGGAGTATGCTGTAATCCATTTTCATCTTGCAAATTAAACAGATAGGCCTATAAGATCTGAGAAGAAGTCCAAAATAAGTTGATAATTCTCCATTGTGCAAAGATGAACTCCTTGGGTTAGCAATACCTTTGAGTTCAATTGGTTTATTGTCAACCAAAAACTTCATAGTCAAAGACTTGAAGTTCCAAATGATATCAAAGAAGGTTTGGAGCCATTGAATGTTCAACACAATGTCGTAACTACTTAGGGGAATAACCAACATGTCTGCCTTAAACCAACGAACCTGATTTGCCTATTGAAAATATTTGCACAAGTGAATGCATGACAATTTATTGCCATCAACAATAATAACACGAATATCCCTAATTGGTTGCAACTAACAATTGAGCTTTGTTACTAACTGTTGATTCACAAAATTATGGGTTAACCCACTATCAACCAATATCTGCAACTTTTTTGTACCCGAGGCTCCCATTAATTTCATTGTAGAATAAGAGGGAATACATGTGAGCGCATGTAGAGAAATATGAGAATCATAAACTTCCTGTAGTATTTCCATATTGTCAGCAACCTCTTCCACTCCATTTCCTTCTCCTATGTCATTAGTCACTTTGTAGAGAGTATATGAAGAGGTTGATGCAACCCAAACATCCAAAGTCTATCCTGCATGCATGTTGCACAAGTACTGAAGAAGAATACTTCGGAAGTTTCACACATGCAACTAAAATATTCTAAGTGTGAAATCTTTTGAAGCCAAGACCAATATCTTCCGAAGCCAAAGATGAAGTCTTCCGAAGCCTCAGAGACAAAGTCTTCCGAAGCTTCAACTCATGAAGACAGATTTCTTCCGAAGACTTTTAACACATGCTTTATCTGATGTACTTTTCCATAAAGCTGGACCCCTTTCCATTGCGACTTTGTAAAGTCACTAACTTACATGAGTTGGTGAAAAGTTCCATGCTTTTGGTAACTGTACATTAAGGTCTTGAGTTTGTAAACTTTCTACTTCATGTACTTTATCTTTTTTGTAATAGATAAGGATGTGAGCTATGGCATGTCATAGTCACTAGTCAAAAGGCAATCTGCCTTTTGACTTTATAATTGATTTTGTTTTTGTCTAGTCAATTGTATCCAGCTGGCTTTCATAGTATGACCGGTTGTAGGATGTAGTATAAGTATTTCTTGTTCTTGTATCTTTCCCTTATGCTTTGTAACACTTGTAAAATAGAACTTGAGAAAGCAATGTACTGCATCCTTGAAAACCATACACTTGTGTACCCTGTTCTCTTGTTCTGTCTCTTACTTATTACTTGTGTTCTTAGTGTCTTAAGTGTGGTTAATCCAGTCTAATGTTTGATTAAGTTAAGTTGCTCTCCTCTTTGTGTTGTTATGTTGTAAGTGACCCCCTTCACCGGTCCTGCATTTGGTATCAGAGCAACCTAGGCTCTTGATATAAGATCTCGCCATCTTAAGATCCCTCACACACAAATACTCAACTTTTCAAATGGCAGCCATTTCCAAGTCTGATATGGAAACTGGAACCATGAACAAGTCCCCACTGATCACTCTTGATGAATTTGATACCTGGTGTCTGAGAATAGAAGGTTTCATCAGGTATCTAGATTCAAAAATGTGGGAGTCTATTGAAAATGGACCTTTCATACCTAGCACCCCCTCTGCTACAAGTGCTGGTATGATCCCTAAGGATGTGGCTAACTACTCTGATGAAGATAAGAAGAGACTAGAGTTTGATAGAAAAGCCATGATAGCCCTTCAAACTGCCCTTCCAAATTGTGTACAGAGGTTTCAAGAAATGCAAGATAGCTAAGCAGCTATGGGATGCACTGAAACTAATGTATGAGGGTTCTTCTGAAACCAAGGAGAACAAGAATGATATCTTAAAGCAGTAGTTTGAAAACTTCACCTTCAAAACAGGAGAAATCATGACTCACCAATACTTTAGGTTTGTTAAGATAGTGGATACCCTTGTGGATGGAGGAGTTTCTCTTAAGAATAGAGACATTGTAAGGAAGTTCATGTCCTCACTTCCTAGGCAGTGGACACACTACTGTGTGGTGATCAAGAGGACTGAAAATCTCAAAACTCTTACTCTGACAGAGTTATATGTGATTCTTAGTGGCTACCAGATGGAGATGAACATGCAAGGTTCATCTGGCAACTCCAACAATCAAATGCATTAAGCCCTGCATGTGGTTGAAAGGGATAGCATAGAACCCCAACATCATCTCATATGCTACCCTGATAACTC
>BJCM01211364.1:0-13786 GCA_018326385.1 Flaveria bidentis
AAAACAGCTGAAGGCAACAGCTGAAAGAAAACAGCTGAAGGCAACATCTGAAAAGAAACAGCTGAAAGGAAACAGCTGAAGACTTAGTTGAAAACAACTGAAGATAACAGAGGTGGTCACAACTACTGTTCTCCAGACGGTTTATTATTCTAGTACGCCTGCTTAGTTAAAAGCGCCCAATACGTAGGTATCCTTCAGAATGTTCCTGGAAGCTAGTGCAACTAGGCTTGACTATTGTTGACCAGGATTCAATGAGTCTCGTTTATGCAGGGATGTCTTCTGCGGTCCTTATCATTGTTGTTATGGTTGTTACTTCCGGTGTTATTATTGTTATTATTAATGTTATAGGCAATGATATTATGGCATGACTTTACGTGGTGTGCTTACAATTATGAACGTAAAGTATTATCATTAAAAAGCGAAAGATTAACGATGAAGAAAAGTGGAACGTAAAGGCATAATGAAAGTCTTGCAAGCGTGTAATCCTAAGAGATTGCTGAGAGGGGGTGAGCAACCTTGTGTTGCAATATACTCTATTATTGCGTAATCCTAAGAGATTGCTGAGAGGGGGTGAGCAACCTTGTGTTGCAACATACTCTATTATTGCGTAATCCTAAGAGATTGCTGAGAGGGGGTGAGCAACCTTGTGTTGCAATATACTCTATTATTGCGTAATCCTAAGAGATTGCTGAGAGGGGGTGAGCAACCTTGTGTTGCAACATACTCTATTATTGTGTAATCCTAAGTGATTACTGAGGGGAGGTGAGTGGCCCTGTTGCCGCAATACACTCGATAAAGAAAATGATAAAGATAAAGACTGAAAGAAAGATAAGCAATTCTATACTTTGATGTATGTATGATGTGTGCTCATGCAATAAATTGTCTAGGGAAGGATTTGAATGAAAATAATATTTTCATACATAAACTGCTCAAGGTATTCTCTTTTATGATCTTAAAACTAGAGCTCACTCAGCAACGCTGACTTCTCGTACATTTTCAGTTGGCAGGTAGTTGTTGCTGGGGGATGGCATGCAGGGTGAACTACTCGGCTGGGAAAGACTGACATCCAACTAAAACAAGAACTCTGGGATATTTTGTATTGTAGTGAATTAATCTTCATAATCTGATTTGAAACAAACTATGTTGACTAACAATAATGTTTTAAGGACATGCATGTTTTTTTTAACAAAGCTATATTCCGCTGCTTATTTTGTATCTTGCATGTTTTGTGTAAATTGCATGAGAAACGGCCAACTGTAGGGTCCCGGGAAATCTGGGGCGTTACAGTGTACGGGTTAGCTACCCCGTCAGGATGCACACTGGGGCCTACACCGTGTGATTAAATAAATGTATGGAGGTTCACACCTAATGAGGGGTGTCAGCTCAACTGTGTGTGGGTTAAATATCCCATGAGGATGCACACATGGGTTTAATCTTTGTGATTGACCATATGTATGGGGTCCTTGTCGCTTAACTCTAGATGAATTGCTTGGTGCTCTAGAGGGGGGGTTAAGCACATGACAGGACCTAGATGGAGATGAAAGATAATAATGTACGAAATGAACGATGATGAAGATAATAACTATTATCTATGTGTACGTACGATGTGTGATTACGTTCTAAAGCCTGATATGATTTTAAAGAAAGTAAAAAACGGTTTTAAACGAAAAAGATAAAGTATGTTTTATTATAAAACTAGAACTCACTCAACAACGCTGACTTTTATGCGTTTCCAGTTGGCAGGTAATGTTGCTAAGGATGGCACAGGGCGGCTACTCAGCTTTTTTTGGATGACATTCTTTTGTTTAATGTTTTTGCATTGTAATGCGAACAAGCGATGTTTTGTAACGAATGTTATATTAACTTGCAAAAGCATTTATCTTGAAATGAAAGGTTATTTTAATGTTTCCGCTACAACATTTTATTTAAGTTAATGAAGATAAATGTTTTATGCGCATTGATTGTCCAGTTGAAGGCGTCCCGGGAACGGGGCCTTACAACATTATGGGTTGATTAGTTGTTTTAACAAATGACAGTGTATCAAGTTAAAAGTACATGTTGGATAAACAATGAATATGTGCACGACAACTATAAAGATTGTTGAAACATAAAGTGTAAGAGATTCACAGTCCGTTCTCTATTTTTATATGAGTAAGTATCCTATATTATAAGGGATGGTTGTGAGTGGTTGTGAGTGAAAAAGAAGAAAATTTATGGAGGTTGTACCGTGTTTGGGAATCACGGTACAACCCCCATACTTTTTTTTTAATATTTTTGAAAATGGATAAAAGAGAAAATGTAATAATAAAAGTATGAAAAATATTATTTAATTGAAAATGATAGAAAAAATAAATGTTTTTTAATGTACTTATATGATTGAATGAAGATGGAGGATTGTGAATGCTCGTAGAGTCGTTATGGCACCATGGAGCATAAGCAATTTTAACCATTAGTTTTGCATGTCTACCTATTATAGAGATGAAAAAAATAAGTTCGAACAAGACCCGGACCCGAGTACGAGTAGGACCTGGTGGGGGTATACCCGGTTTGTACCTGAAAAAACTCGTAGGGTTAGAACCGGGTTTAGATATAGGAATGCTTTCCGAACTCGACCCGATTGTACCCGTTTTTTAATTGTTTTTTGTTTTTTTTGAAAAGCCGCTTTTAACGGCTATATAGTTGTTGGGTATAACTTTTGACCTTTTTTTGTATTTTAGCCCCATAAGTTAGTATAAATAGATGTGGGTTAATATGGATAAGTACCCAAGTCTCAAATGCAAAAAAATACTCTCGTATTACACTTTCACTCTCTCCTTTTACACTTTCACTTTCTTGAATCTTGATATTACTCACTCATGGTCAAGGTTCATCCAATGCTCCAACCGTCATTCGTGTTGTTGCACATAATTGTAACTTGGATGTTTGGTGTAATTGGGATTTGGTTGAGTTGAATGACGGGTATATAAAAGCTTGTTGCAAGTTTTATGGAACTTTGTTTGCTAAAGATTCAATCACGAATTTAAACAAACACATTAGCAAGAAGTTTTGTAAGTTGTTAAAAAGTAATCCGGATTCACTACAAACACAATTGGGTGGAGACGGTGTAATATTTAATTATGACGTTAATATAGTTCGAGACCGAATGACGAAGTTCGTGATTAAAAAAACTTTGCCTTATAGTCACTTCGACAATTCTTGATTGACCAACTTGATTTAAGAGACGCTTCAACCTCGTTACACCATATATGTTATACTACACTCAGATGTTATTGTTTAAAATTATGGAAACAAACAAAATATGTTTTAATTGCATTATTTAAATATTGAAATACCGGTATAAATGATATGGTTTAAATTATACATATTATATACGAATATTTCCTGCACTTTTTACAAACTTTTTAGTCGTGTTTTTACTTATATTTGGCTCATATAAATATTTTATAGGTTTCAGTTAATCATGAACTTAAAAATATATATATATATATTTTAAATAGAATTTAAGGTCGCATGCAAAAGTTATGAGCTTTTAAATTATTTTGGACTGATGAGTGAAATTATAAACACAATATATAAATTATTATTATCATTACTACAATCATTACTACTATTGGTACTACTATCGTTACTACTATTGTTATTATTATTATTATTATTATTATTATTATTATTATTATTATTATTTCTTTTAAAGTTAGTTCACTAATTATTGTAGTATATGTAGTGTAGAGAATATATCAAGAGGTTGATGCAACCCAAACATCCAAAGTCTATCCTGCATGCTGCAAAAGTGCATTGAAGCAGAATGCTTTGGAAGTTTCACACATGCAATAGAAATATTCTAAGTATGAAATCTTCCGAAGCCAAGACCAATATCTTCCGAAGCCAAAGATGAAGTCTTCCGAAGCTTCAGAGACAAAGTCTTCCGAAGCTCAACTCTTAAAGACAGATTTCTTCTGAAGACTTTTAACAACATGCTTTATCTGATGTACTTTTCCATAAAGCTAGATCCCTTTCCGCTACAACTCTGTAAAGTCACCAACTTACATGAGTTGGTGAAAAGGTCCATGCTTTTGGTAACTGTACATTAAGGTCTTAGGTCTGTAACTTTCTACTTCATGTACTTTATTCTTTTTGTAATAGATAAAGATGTGAGCTATGGCATGTCATAGTCACTAGTCAAAAGGCAGTCTACAATTAATTTTGTTTTGTGTCTAGTCAATTATATCCAGCTGGCTTTCATAGTATGGCCGGTTGTAGGATGTAGTATAAGTATCTCAGGTTCTTGTAACTTTCTTTTATGCTTTGTAAAACTTGTAATAAAACTTGAGAAATCAATATACTGCATTCCTGAAAACCATACACTTGTGTATCTTGTTCTCTTGTTATGTCTCTTACTAAATTACTTGTGTTTTTAGTATCATATATTGTGGTTAATCTAGTTTACTAGTTTATTCTCCTTTTTGTGTTGTTGTGTTGTAAATGACCCTCTTCACCGGTCCTGCATGTAGTATATTGATAACTTATGTAAAATAAATGAATAATAAACAACGGAATTAAAATGGGTTATAATATGAAAAGTTGTAGTTCACTTTTTCAAACTTAGGAAGATGCTTTTAAATATTGCAATTCTATGGGTCCATTATTAATGTTTTGAACATAAATGAATCCCCACTAATTTTCACTTTTTTAATATGAAAATCAAATAGGCTTAAACCCACGTGAAGTATCAATTTTCAAATACTTGAAGATTGTAATATTAATTGGATTTGATTATTGAAAGCCCAAAAAGCAAGAAATAAAGGCCTGTGGCAAATGAGAGCCGTAAAAGGGTGGAGAAGAAAATAAAAAGAAAAAAACCTGATGTTCAAAAAATGGAAGAAAACACATGACGGCAACGCGGAGAAAACAAATTAGGCTTCAATTTGGAGTTTTGAGTACGAGATTTGAAGGCATTGATTCAAGCATAGAAGACCATCCGATTTCAATTTGTTCTTGATTACTTTTTTTGTTTCGTCAATTCTTTTGTTTATTTCTAAAGTTTAACAGTTTATTATTGTTCTTGATGTTTTTTGAATTTTATAAGTAGCTAACTTTTTAGTAATATTGAAAACTATTCATATTTTGATTAAATATTTGGTTTTGATTTAGTAATAGGAACCCCGTGTATTATTTTATACTTAAAAGTTATTGTCATTCTAGTGTATGTTTGATCTTGATTGATCGCGTGATATCTAGAGTAAGTTTGCACATTAAAATTAATTACTTTGTGTTTTTAATTTTAAACTTTGATTAGAGATAATCTTAGAAAAATTGGTTGTGATTTGATAGTATTTTTTCAATGTGATTCCTTATCTAAAACGTAGAGGTGATATATATTGCTTAAAACCTCCTACTCATTGCTTGTTAGGTTTAGATTTCGTGAGAGCGTGTTTTATCATTCATTAGTGGTGTTAGTGTTTTAGGGTATTTAGTTAAATTTAATTAAGTTGTCCTTTGTCTTAGGTTGAAAAATATAATCTTAAAGACATTTTGGTAAAATACCTAAGGATGATTTCTATTAGACATTTTAATAAACCTATCTAGTGTTTTACACTTGTCTTTGGTTTTCTTAGATAGTAGCAAAATACCTAGTTAACCATAGATCCATATTTTTAGAAATAGCCATACGAGTAATAACCTTTAGGTCATCACATGTTAGTTGGATTTCTACCTAGGTAGTTATTTCACGTATTGGATCGTATTCAAGTTTCCAAGTTTGAATTAAACTTTATTTATTTATCTCTTCCGTAGTGTTTAGATGAATTATTTTAGATAAATTGTTTATTTTGTTTATTATTAATTACTTAAAATAATAAAATTAATTAGGTTAGAAGTCGACAAAAGTTATTTATCGAGAGCCACCATTACTGTCCACAGATCCGATATTCGAACTTACATAAACTTTACTATATCACGACCGATACACTTGTCGTTTGTGTGAAGTTTAGTTAGGAATTTTCAAATTTTAAATCTAATTTGTGAAAAATATTTTCAAATTAAAATAATATATATTTTCACACATTAAGTTTTTGGCGCCGTTGTCGGGGACACTATTTTGGTGATTTCGAGAACGATATGAGTCGAGGATCTAGTCATTTGGGTTTGTTTTAAATTATTGAGTTTTGTTTTTTTTTCTTTATTATTTTTCTTGTATTAGTTTCTAATTTAGGTTATTTTATTTTATTTTTCGTATTATCTTTGTTATTATCTCATATATTACTTTGAGCATAATAGACAACGGGTTAATAAATACATAGAACCTTGGTGCGAGTTTTATGGCGGACACCACTGGTCATATGAGTGTTGTTTAAAAGACCGCTCCACACATTGGGTTAAAGTGGACGCTAAACAAAAGAAAAGAGAAGAGTTAATATCGGTTTTCGTCCCTGGGTTTTGAAAATTGTATCCACTTGAGTACCAACGTTTATTTTGTTTTTATTATTGGCTTGAATTTTGCGAATCGTTTCTATTTTCATCCTTTTGACTAACAGTGTTAACATTTTTTGTTAAGTGAGTGTTAAAAAGACCAAAATTCCCCTCGACTTCCAAAAACAGCTCGACCCCACCACCTCCCTCCTCTACGACTCCACCACCGCAGCATCCTTTGCCACTGCCTCCGCCCTCCTCACACCCACCTCCACCGCCCCCTCCTCTTCTTCACCATTGCCACAGATCATTTTGGCCCTCTTCTTAGGCCTATAAGAAGGCTTACAGCCTTCCATAGCCATGAAATCTTCTTCTTTCTTCTTGCTTGATAATGCTATGTACATTTTTGGCCACACATGTTTGCTCTTATTACTTTCATCAAACACCCCACCGGTTCCGACGCTGTAGACCTTCGGCTTCTCCACCAACTTATCCTCTTTCTCCGGTGGCTCTTCGATCTTATAGTCGTCACTGCCTCAGAGAGACTGTAACAAAGTCGTCATTTTAAGCGACGATTTCATTTCATTTCTAGAGAATTCGACGATAATTTCATCCAAAAATTTGGGGATTTTAATTTTAGAAGTTGAATCTGTGAAGTTTTATAAGTTTTCGGTGGATTTCGTTTTCAAAACATGATGATTACATCCAAAATTGGGGATTTTCATTTCGAAGTTGCATCTGTAGAGTTGAAGGTAGTTTTTAAATAATATCTTGTTTCAAACGTGATGATATAGCAACAATTAAGTGCATCCAAAATTATGGCTGCAAACGATTTCCATGTCAAAATTGTCTTCTTCCATCAATGTCTGAATCAGTTTGGTGCAACGACTGAACACGAGCTTGACCTTTTACCCTTTTGAGTGCATCCAAAATTATATGTAATCGCGAAATCATCAACCACCATCTTCCTCGAGGCGGCGTGTGTGGTGGCGATGGTGTGTGGTGGCGGTGATGTGTGGTGTTGTGGTGAAAGAATAAAGAAGGAGAGAGATGAAATTGAAAAATGAGTTTGTGATATTTTTATAGCCTTTAGCGGTATTTTGGTCATCTTTAAAAAAACTAATAGAAATTGTTAACACCATTAGTCAAAAGGATGGATATAGAAACGATTTGAAAAACTCAGGCCAATAATATAGATAAAATAAACGTTGGTACTCAAGTTGAAACAATTCGCAAAACTTAGGGACGAAAACTGAGATTAACTCAAAAGAGAAATAAAGGTAATGATCGCTCACATAGAATTTAAGCGTAAGTAAAACCAAACTCGTAGGGTTTATGATTTAATGGGGAATTTTTTTAGGTTATAAAGACTCATTTGGAACTATGATAGAGTAAATCCCACAATCTTTGACAATGATGGACGATGTACAACAGTCATTTGACCCTTACCGGACAATCAACTATGAGCCAAATGTTGATGGAGAGTATCTATCTAGCCTTAGGCTGGTTCCACGTTGTATGTCACACTTGTTTTGTAACGATGACATGATGCAAGATTCAATGGTAGATGATACACATAAGGATGATTTTAGTGATGAGATAGAAGTGGTTCTCTTGAGCCTCACCAAGGGGGAAATTAGTGGTCATGTTATTCCATCGTGGGAAGATGAGTTTGGTGATGAGTTAGTGGATTTACCAACTACTACAAAAGAAAATTTTGACCCACTTGGTGATCTTGAGGAGTTAGAAGAACTATTATATAAAGAACCAATTGTAACAATCAAAGAACTACACCATGGGCTTAAGGAGAAAGTGATTGTGGCGTTAGAGATAATCGACCCGCCACTTGAGAGTTGTGATAGCCAACATATAGGATAGAGTGATGGTGGATCACTACCCCAACAAAAACACCACCAGAGAGGACAAGAAAACATGTGAACCAACACGTGGTAAGAATGAAAATATTGTCCATTAATGAGCATGTAAGTATACCTTATTAAAGAAATGATCACGACCATCACTAGATGCATCAACTCAAGTTTGGTTCAGGTAGATTTAAATCTTGGTGGCTTGACTCGAGTATATATTTTAGACATTTGAGAGTTCTACCGATATATTCTTCCCAACCAATGGAAAACAAAAGATATTAAATGGAACAAGTAGGAAGAGGATAAAGGAGAAGCCACCTGATTGAGAATACATACAGGGTTCGAGTTTAGCTGACGACTCGTAAATAAACCAAGCACTTTCGGGAGGCAACCCGATGGTTGATTTTATTTTTTCTACATTTTGGTTTGTTTTTTATTTTTATTGTTTTCGTACCGGATGCTTATGTGTTTATCTTTAATTTCAGGTTATTGCTCGGAGCTAAATAATCATCTGCTTGAGATTCTTAGTCAAGTTAAAGTGTGAGGATGACATGTACATTTACAGTGAAACTTCTGTTATTGCACGTTATATTACATGGGAGTTTCAGTTTTCTTATTTTTTGTACTTTTATTATCTTAATTGTTTATATTTATTTGTTCAAACATTAGGGACAATGTTTGATTTAAGTGTGGGGATGGGGTAACTGGCAAAACAGAAACATTTTGTATTTTAGTTTGATAATAATATAAATTTTTGATGAATCCTTGAATTCAAAAAAAAAATAATAAAAAAAACAAAATAATATAAAAATAAAAAATAAAAAAGAGTGAAAAAAGACACTAAGTACAACTCATCCACGTATATAAAACACGAGTGCACGACTCATGATGTGATGTTGATTAGTGCTAACTAGTTATACCTAAAGCATGATTAACTTTTTAAGTCACATGATTAAGTTAACTTAACAAGCGATTTTCAAAATAAAGTGGTATAGACGTCTATTTAAGTGAGGTAAATAGAGAGATAATAAGTGTGCAATTATCCATAACTTATACCCTGATTAGCTTTGTTTTCGTATGAGATTGAGCCTTCAATTCTTGATTATTTGCATTTCACATGCATTTTTTTAGTTGATCGTTTATATCACACGATCACGTGCATTTTAGAACTTGTCTAGGATATACGCGTTGAGACCATGAACTTTGAACTTGCACAGACGTGATAGAGGCACCTAGGATTTAGCCATGTGTTTAGCCTGTGACTAATCTACCCCGAAATTATTCACTAGTTAACCATGTTGAGCCATTTATTCACCGTTTCCTTCTGTTTACACCCAAGTTAAATCTAGTCTTTGTTTATGTAAGCCCTTTTTGTGTTAACCTATGTGTTTTAGAAAATCCGGCCAAGTTAGTGTTTAAATAGTGTGACTCATTTATCTTTTGTGATTCTTGTATAAAAAAAGAGAGAAAAAAATGAAAAAAATATAAAAAGAGAAGAGAGTAAAAAAATTGACCCAAAAAATGTCTATTAGTAGTTAGTTTGTTAAAGGATTCTAGTTGGTCCTTTGTTTTTGGTTATCATTTGCGTATTATATTCATGTTTAGGCTAGCGAAGTCGGATTTCTCTAACACCTTAGCCTTATGTTTCCCTTGTTTATTCTTACCTTTCACCCTAGCTACGTTACAACCCATGTGAAGACCTACTTGATTTATGCAAAGTTCAATTGTTAGTTGGTGTAGATGTGCTACCTACTCAAGCTTATGATAATATTATGTCGTGATGATATCGAGAGTACCAAAAATATAAACTAGTACATCTTATATTAGTCCACTAAACAAGCCAAGAGGAGAGAACATTGCGAGTAGTTATGGAATATTGTGTGTTTAAAGTCTTTAAATGAACTCAGCTTGGTTAGTGCGTTTATTTTTCAAAATTGGTATCACGGTTGCTTGTTAAGTTGTAATCCTATTGATTGTGAATATATAGTTGATTGTGTTCTTAGGGAAAATGGGTTGTGTTAATTTGGTTATACAATTAATTATTTAAATTTGTTGATGTTATATATGTCATGTGTTGAGTTTTTCTTGAGGACAAGCAACATTTATGTGTGGGGATATTTGATATGGTTTAAATTATACATATTATATACGACTATTTCCTGCACTTTTTACAAACTTTTTAGTGGTGTTTTTACTTATATTTGGCTCATATAATTTTAAGCATATAACTTTCACTATGATTTCTTGTAATGTGGTCCCTCTTAACAATTATAGTGCCTCCATATAATGCTAAATTTAGCTTGAAATCTTAGAAAATCTTAAAACGAAGGTTTTTTTAAATTTTGTAACCCTACGAGGGGCCTTTCCACACCATCCTAACCTTATGGATCCGCCCCTAGGTAATCGTTGAATCTTGAAATTAACTTGACCATGGAATGCAAAGGAGATTGGAATTAAATTGTTAACAGTCGACATGAATCATTAGAACTAAGATCATTTGAGCATAGGTTCTGATCAACTGATCGCAAGTTCCAATGATTTAATCAATTGTTTGGATTGCCATGTGTGTTCTTTTGCTTCTCAAACTGATCATCATTACAGGTGATTAGAACCTGAGTAACATCAATCTTACCAAGGATAATTTCCTAGAGGGTACACAACTTTAAAAAAGAAAGAGATGACGTAAGATATTTTATGAGAAAGGATTGCGAAAGAAAGTAGAATAAGAGAGTAATTAGTCAAGAAGGTAAAAATGACAGAAGAAACAAGCTCTCCTAGTTTTAAGGAAATTTAGGTGGGAGAACCTTATGAGCACCGTTTAAGCGATTTGTTAGTTACGTTGACAGGGGAGCGCCAAATCACTTGTAACTTCTGCAAGAGTTGCAAGAGAGTGCATAATGGGACACTTGCAGGACTGGAGAAGGGGGTCACTTACAACACAACAACACAAAGAGGAGAATAACTAAACTTAATCAAACAATGAATTGGATTAACCACAAGTAAAGACACTAAGAACACAAGTAATTAAGAGACAGAACACAAGAGCAAGATACACAAGTATATGGTTTTCAAGATTACAGTATATTGCTTTCTCAATGTTCTATTACAATACAAAGCATAAAGGAAAGTTACAAGAACATGAGATACTTATACTACATCCTACAGCCGGCCATACTATGAAAGCCAGCTGGATACAATTGACTAGACACAAAACAAAATCAATTATAGAGTCAAAAGGCAGATTGCCTTATGACTAGTGACTATGACATGCCATAGCTCACATCCTTATCTATTACAAAAAGGATAAAGTACATGAAATATAAAGTTATAGACTCAAGACCTTAATGTATAGTTACCAAAAACATAGACCTTTTCACCAACTCATGTAAGTTGGTGAATTTACAAAGTTGCAGCAGAAAGGGGTCCAGCTTTATGGAAAAGTACATCAGATAAAGCATGTTGTTAAAAGTCTTTGGAAGAAATCTGTCTTCAAGAGTTAAGTTTCAGAAGACTTTGTCTTTGAAGCTTCAGAAGACTTCATCTTTGGCTTTAGAAGATATTGGTCTTGGCTTTAGAAGATTTCACACTTAGAATATTTCTGTTGCATGTGTGAAACTTCCGAAGCATTCTTCTTCAGTACTTGTGCAACATGCATGCAGAAAGACTTTGGTTGCTTCAGCCTCTATACATATTCTTTACAAACTCCCCCTAGGCTGATGCTTCCAAAACACTTGAAGACTTCAGATATTAACAGTCCTCATTAGGATAATAACCAGCCTTTTCTTCATAAGATGACTAGGACCCTTCAGACTTTCAAAGTATCTTCTCATGTCAATGAGATCATGCAGAGGCAACTGAAACATGTCTTGCGAAGTGTAGACATTCTCAATGCCATGATCTCTGATGACATGCTACCTTTTTGGATTTGTAGTGTATGTCCCGGACAGGATGGGTCTTTCTGATGCTAGAGGAGCTATTGGAATGGGAGATGATGGAGTATCCTCTGGATGCACATCCTCAGGATGTTCTGACTCATCCTGAGGTTCAGAAAATGATGCAGTCTTCTTCTTCTTTGGCTTTGGCTTAGAAGCCATCCTTTTCTTTCTCTTTATAACTTTTAACTGAGAAGACTGGCCTGCAGTACCAGATTAATCTTCATTGTCTTTCTCAGTTGGGTCTTCCACTCTCATAGGTTCAGATTGAGAGTGAGGTTGACCCTACTATGGATCAGAAGATGAAGCTTGCTGAGATTCAGCTGGAGGTCTAGGTTGTGTTGTCTCTGGTTGTTCAACCTTAACCTCCACTTGAGGTGGAGCTTGACTTGGAGGGGAGTGTAAGTCAATCAGCTCTCCACTCTTGATATTCTGCTTGATCACCCTGATATGCTCATCCATAGTGGATAGAGACATGGGGCCAAGTCTCCTTCCAGAGAATCCATACAGCTTCAAGAAGCTTATCATCCTCTGTCTGTCAGTAGACTTTTTCATATTATTTTGGATGATGGCTCTTGACATAGCCGCTTCTTCCCTTAGCTTTCTTTTGGTTGTCTTTCTTTCCTTGACAAGTTCAAGTTGTTTGAGATACTCAAACTCAACATAGTCATAGGATAAAGGAAGAAGTGCTTCTGCCTGAT
This sequence comes from Flaveria bidentis, assembly GCA_018326385.1. Lineage (NCBI taxonomy): Eukaryota > Viridiplantae > Streptophyta > Magnoliopsida > Asterales > Asteraceae > Flaveria > Flaveria bidentis. Next base: position 12,910 of record BJCM01211364.1, read on the forward strand.
AGAGGCCTGTGACACTCAGGTAGTTGATCATCTTGATCTTGTCTTCTTCTTTATCTACCTGAGGTTCTTGTTGAACCACATCCTCATGTGGGGGACTTTCTTGAACTGGGGAGAGAGTAGGCACATGCTTGTACAGTCTTTTCTTTCTTCTATCTTCTTTGATTTGTACTAGTAGCTCTGCATCTTCTGCCTCTTTCTTCTCCCTTGACCTTTCCATGTCAACTAGTTCATTTAGTTCCTCCAAAGGGAGAGAAATGACATTGTCTATATCATAGTTTCTTGTCTGCAGGTAGTTTATCCTGACTGCCCTTAACTCATCATTTTGAGTATCTGGTCTGGGGGCAACCCTGATAGCAAACTCCATGAGTCTTGAAGACTTAGAATAGGAACTTTCTCTCCTTAGCTTCCTTTTTCTCAGATGTCATCTTTCTTTTCCCTTTGTCACTCACAGACCTTTGTGACTCAGGGTGGAGAGAGCTTTGGCCTTCATTGCTTGATTTAGCTTCTGAGCTCTGGCCAGAGAGAGGTTGAGAAGCACCTTCACCAGCAAGTGTGTCAATAAGGGTATGGATCACTGCAGCAGTTGATGTTGATGGGACTGGGCCCTCAGATTCTGCCACTGGGCCTTCAGTCAAGGTTTCCCCTATGAAACTAATCTTAGGGTCTGCCTCAACATCCAGTTGACCGATGGCATAGCCTGATTGCCTTAGTCTTCTTCTGAAGCTGAACTCTGCAATGATCCTGTCTTGGATTCTTTGAGCCATTCTATTAGCTTGTCTTGATTGGCTTGGATTGATAAGTGGCATTATGACTAAATCCAGACTTTCATAGAAGTTCAGGGTGTGAAAGTTGAAGATCTCTTGTTGCCCTTGAACTC
>BJCM01211365.1:0-16546 GCA_018326385.1 Flaveria bidentis
TAAAAATAAAATAATTTATTTTAAAAAAAATTCGGCAACCCTATGGCGATGACATGTCGTCGCCATAGACCCCTTTGTTTTAATTTAAAAATTATTTTTTTATATTTTCCTATTATTCTCCCAATATTACAGGTTTTAATATAAATTTGTACAATATATTACGAATATTAATATGATTCAAGTTACATACCAAAAAATAATGTAAACATTTTAATTTTTTACAAACCAAACAAATTAACTATCTAATTGCCGTCGTCTTCATCATTATCGGGATTTGATTTTCTTCTTTCAAATTCATTCATTCTTTCTTTCATTTCACGCATTTGTTACCTTATGGCTTCCATTTCCCACTTGATGACATAATCTTCAAACAAAACAAAAAATAATTACAATCATCTTATATTTTTAATCAACTCAAACAACTTATATTATCATTCTAACAACATAAACTAATAAACAATTCAAACAACTTATATTATCTTTCTAACTACACAAACTAAAAATCAACTCAAACAACTTATATTATCATTCTAACAACACAAACTAATAATCAAATAAAAAAAATAATATAATCATTCTAACAACACAAACTAATAATCAAATCAAAAAATAATATAATCTTTCTAACAACACAAACTAATAAACAATTCAAACAACTTATATTATCTTTCTAACAACACAAACTAATAATCAACTTAAACAATTTATATTATTATTCTAACAATACAAACTAATAATCAAATCAAAAATATAATATTATCTTTTTAACAATACAAACTAATAAACAATTGAAACAACTTATATTATCTTTCTAACAACACAAACTAATAATCAACTCAAACAACTTATATTATCATTCTAACAACACAAACTAATAATCAAATCCAAAAAAATAATATTATCTTTCTAAAAATTCAAACAACTTATATTATCTTTCTACCAACATAAACTAATAATCAACTTAAACAACTCATATTGTCATTCCAACAACACAAACTAATAATCAAATCAAAAATAATATTTTCTTTCTAACAACACAAACTAATAAACAATTTAAACAACTTATATTATCATTCTAACAACACAAACTAATAATCAACTCAAACAATTTATATTATCATTATAACAAAACAAACTAATAAACAATTCAATTTAAATTTTTAACAAATTAACAATAAATGTTAAACATACTCACCTTAATTACGGTGGTGGGGTTGACGGTTTTTGGATTTTGACAAGAATGGTGGTTAGAATAGTGGTGGTGATGGGCTTTAGGTGGTGATGTGGGCCAAGAGTCGTGGTGTTGGCATGAAATCCCGGTAGTTGAAGGTATTCGGTGGTGGGGGTGACGGGAGTGGAGATGGGGGTAGAAGGGAGTAAGATGGAGGGTTACGAGAGTGGTTGTGGTGAGTTTTAGTTGTTGGTTCGCCGGTAGGAAGGAGTTGAGATCGAAGGTTTAGTGGTGGTGGGTTTTGGGAAAGTGAAGAAGAGATAAGGATCAGTGTAGATTTAGGGGTATCTGAACCCTATGGCGACATGTTATTTAATTTTTAAATTTATTTATTTAATGAAAAGCGGGCTACACACGCAACAAAATGAAAAGGTCTATGGCGACGACATATCGTCGCCATAGGTCTTTTCCGAATTTTTTTGTTATTTTATAATAATAATAATAATAATAATAATAATAAATAGTATTAATAATAATAATTATTATACTAAAATAATAATAATAATAATAAATACTACTAATAATAATAATAATAATAATTATTATTATTATTATTATAGTTTTTAATTTTGATGTTTATTATTCTATTATGATTTTAATATCAAAAATATTATTGTCAATAAAAATGTATGTGGATATAACTTTTGTTATTATTATTATGATATTATTATAAACGTGTATAATTCACACCATTGATTATATCATAATGGACCATTGATGTATGTAATCGACCTTAATCATCATAACCGCAGATATTTAACATTCTTTCACACTCATTGTAATATTTAAGCATAAATAGACTTAATTTACTGTTAATAGGCATGATTTCTTGTAATTCGATTAAACCTAACATTAGACGTATGTAATCAACCTGAATCATCATAAGAGCACATTTGATTTGAATATAAATAATGATGTAATCAACCTTAATCGTCGTAAGAGCACCTTTGAGTTTGTAATCAACCTATAGGCGCATGAACCCTATTTGGACGCATGAGCAGCCTATTTCACACTTAAACATCATAATTCAGTCCCCAATTATTCTCAAACTTATTCTAAGCTTAAATTATGCATTCTAAGCCTTAGAAACATATTCATAATATCATCAAACATAAACATAGCCCAAATTCACACCCACCCGAATCACACACATACACATACACATTTACATATGGGTACAATACCCACTTTTATAAAATCAATTTTACATGCACTTCCAGCCCCAAATCAGTTAAAAACATGTAAAAGAGGGGTTCTAGAACTCACCTTAACAGCCTATTCGGGTAAGACTTCCTTCAAAACCCGATTGCTACAAGTTCTCACCTAGAAACCCACTTGAAAGACATACCCGAACACACACAAACATACATAAGCACACACCCAAGGATAAAACCGGTTAAGAACACTCAAAAACCATAAATTCTTACCTTAAGTTCAAACTTTTCCTTCTTGTTCTTCAAAGAACTGAAACTTTCTGCTTTCTCTCTTTCTTTATCTCAAAAAACCCGAAAGAAATGGGTGTGTAGGAGGTGATGGGCGGCCATCACCTTTTACTCACCAACTTTTCTAACTTTTTGTCCTTTTTACCCTTCAACTTGGGTAAAATATCTTTTCTTTCTTTTTCTTCACTTTATTCTTCTTTCTTTGTCTTTTTTAAATAACCGGGTGTTACAAATGAGAACTAGAGTTTTGAATGGAATTTGAGGATTTTTTGTAAGTACGTTAATTACTTTAATAAATAAATTTACCATTTATGTATCTTAATAGAAGGAATGAAATTAAACCATCTATAACAATTAATAAAATTTATATAAATACTTTGAAATAAACATGATTTAAACAATGATAATTTAAAGGTAACGTCTGGACCAATAATAATTTATTATTTATTATTTAAAATCTATTTTAATAGAAATAAACCAATAATAACCTTTGTTAAAATGTTTTATTAACAGATATTTAAATATTAAAGTTTAGAAAAAATACAGAAAATTATTTGGTGTCTATAAAAATAATTAAAGTTTACAGAAACCATTTTTATATTTATTAAAAATTTTCTATAATTAATTTATGGCTAAAAAGCCTTAAAAAATGTTTGAGGGTGCCCGGGTTGAAACCCGAGACCTCAAGTTTATAATTTGAGTGTGTTAACCAATAGATTAGGGCCCCAACTGTGGTAGATGATGGTTTTTATTTTATAAAACTGCATTCATTAAGATACCCCCAAACGTATGAACCCTAGATTTGATTAAAGCCCAAATTGAACACCAATTTGAATCGCTTAACGATTATGTTCATGGGGCTTTTCCTCCTCATGTAAAAACAAGTGTAAAGATGTTCTTAATTACCCGGTTGAGGATAGATTCGGGGATGAACAGATCGAAGAACAGTTCGCGACCAAGTTTGATTCGACTGATGAGCAAATGATAGTGATAATCAAATTAATCACGTGTGAAGCTTCAGAGAATGTTCACGACTAAAAGCCCTATACTAATTTCAGGTTATATTGATTGGAAAGTGGGTTTTCATATAGGTGCAGGTTCGCAATGAAGATGATGATTGAATTCGAGGTTTGTGTTTGTTTCATGTGTAATTGGAGGTTGTATTCGATTAGTGATAGCCAGATGATTGTTTATGTTAGCTTAATTAGATTATAATTAGGATTAAATGCTCAAACGGCTCTATGGTTAAAGATGAACTTCGGTTTCGTGTTTGAATGCTCATAACGATCCTTAAAATCGAATTAAAATGCAGTAATAGGTTTGATTCTTGTTCATGAAGCGGTTGGGAACGATTGGGGTTCACGATTTGAAGGGGTTTGTGGGTTTAAACTTCGCCGGACTTCGGCCAGAGAGGTGGCCGGAGTCCACTGGGGTTTAAAGTGGGCGGGGGTTGGGTTGTAACTTTTAAAGTTACACATTTGGCCCTTGTACTTTAGTTTGTTATTATTTTATGCACAAAAATTCTTTTTAAAGTTTATAAAATGACAAACAAGCCCCTTAACTTAATAGTTTAAGTTTAAAGCATTTGCAAGTTTAATAAGTTTTACAAATTATTATTATTTGTAACAATATTATTATTATTATCATTATTACTATTATCTTAGTTATTATTACTAGTTATTATTATTATAACTATTACTATTATTATTATTAATAGTATTATTACAATCATTATTAAAGTTATTATTATTAGTTATTAAATAGAATTAAAGACAAATAAGAAAACATGCATGACTATACCATAAGTTTCATAATTGACAACAATGGTCCTTAAATGAATAAACGATGGTAACTTTACATTAACGGGAAAATATGAGATGTTACATAGACTCACACCGTGTCTCAGCCTCAGATCTAACCTCAGAAATTGCACCTCTCACCACCCTCACCACAACCTTTAAAGATGACAAAAAACCGACAGTGAGGAACCAGCCACCGAGGTGGCCACCAAGCTGGAGCAGCAATCGCCTCAACGTCTTTGGTATCACAAAACACACATGCATCTTTCTCTCTCTCTCTCTTGACGATCGGAATGTCGGCGTGACCTGTCACTATCAAGCAGTGGTGACACCCGCCAGCGGGAAGAAACCTAACTGGCACACACACACATTCTCTCTCAATACACACACACAAAAAACTAAATGTGATGACTATGGAGAGAGTCATTTTTATGTGGGTATTAGCACGGGGAGGGGGGAATGCTATCTCAATAAAGTTGTGTGGTAAAACCACAAACACAAAAACTCAACTATTCCTAAATTTGTTTTTTTCATATTAGATAAATATAATTTTAAAACTAATTAATATGAAATAAAATTTATTTAAAATTAAATTATAAGATATTAAAAATAAAGAAAAGATATTATAAGTAAAAAAGTTGAATAAAAATCAGATGATAGAGTAAACCATCTGAAGACAAGTAGGACCTTGATAATGAAAACACTATACTTGTTGACGATTCCATTGCGAAAATAATTTGAAATAGGGGAATGTATGAGAAAATAGTATGAGAAAATAGTATGAGAAAATAGTATGAGAAAATAGTATGAAAAATAAATGATAGTTTTAGATTGTTTGTATTTATAGTTAAACAAATAAAATAATTGATATTTTTTTCTAAGTATGAGTGTTGGCCAACGGCCTAAACGGTAAACATTGTTACGTTCATGGCCACCTTCGTTTAACGTACAACTACGTCATTCCGTCATCCAAGGGGTGGGCCGATATTATCTAAAATACGATAAGTCCAACTACACTTTATCATGTCGTGTCATGCCACCTTCCACTCCATCCCCTTTATAACTTTGTATTCTATGAAAAGTTTTCACTCAAAATCACAATAACTTAAGGGTGAAATGTCACAAAACACAGTCATTGAACACTTCATCATTCATTCAATAAAAATAATTATTCTCACTTTATGAAACCCTAAAACATGTTAATTGTCATGTAAGGTAAACACCATAGACAACAATCTATCATCCTCAAGAACTATCCACATGGTACGTTCAAGCACATGAACTACAAAGGTTGGTATCGATCAATACAAAATGTACTCAACCCTTTTGTCATAGGGCTTTCAATCAATCTCACTTGATGATATTTGTCTACCTTTGTTATAGGCATTCGACATATGGTTGTCCAGTTTAGGTCCCCACAATTTAAGCTTTAACTTTAATGAAACTACAGATTTTATTGTTTACAATCATTGCTACAAGCGACGTATCATAATAACAAATGTAGTCATCTAACCATAGAGAATAAGTATAGTTGTATCAAAAGATGTAGAAGAAAATATTTTTTTCAAGTGATTAAACATCGAAGTTTTATATTATAAAAGTGTATATCATTGTAAACACATTTTGAACCGCAAACCATAACTTTACTGATTTAAATTGAGATTTTTTTCATTTTATATTGTAATTTACATAACATCGTATATATCACTTTCTTGTTATATATCCTTTTTCACTATATCGAAATAAAGTATTCTTTAAAAGATAATTTATATTGTCACTAAAATTATTTGGCATACCATCACGTGTGTTTTAATATTTTATACTGTCTCTTATATAATTGAACAGCTTTGTTATTTAGAAAACATAATCACATTGCTGATCAACCTTTAACCAAAATTAACAATGGCAACAAAAAAACATTTATATTATAAACATGTACTTTGAGAGCCAATCAAACGAGGACATTGGACTGGAAGTCAAGAAAAGCTAACCTGATTTGAAACTTCGAAAATCAAATTCGAATACGAAAAGTTAACCTGATCAGAAACTTCGAAAATCAAATTCGAATACGTATTCGAATTTGGTCCAATTTGAAATTTTTGACCTATAAATCCCCAATTCCGTGAAAATCTGGCCTCCCTCGTCATTTTCTCTCAGGAACTTCTTTAGGTTTATATATCTTATTTAAAATGACAACTCATACACTTTTTGATGTACTCGTAATGTTTAAAAGTTTATTGTGCGATTTGAACCCAACTTTATGTTTAAAAGTTTATTGTGCGATTTGAACCCAAACTTTTAAGTCCGATCATAATCTGAGTTTGTAAATGAAATTAGAAAAGCAGGTGGATTTCTTAACAAGATAGCATAAATGTATTGTCTGCCATAAGTCTTCATTTTATTGTTTAAGTTTATTATAGTAAACTTTGTAATCATTGTTCGTTTAATTAACTTTTAACGCCAATTGTTCATCGCGTATAGACCAACCATGATAGTTGCTATCGATATGTGGTTATAAATACTTATATATAGTTCGTTTTAATAATTGCTAGGGTTTTCTAGTTATAAACATTCGTAAATAGGATTTCGTTTAACCGTAACATTTGATAACAAAAGAATACAAAAAGATCTTCGGTCTATGGATTTAGATCTAACTACGTTAACTATATATTTTCTTGTAATTGTGTTTCTTTTTTCAGATATGTTGTTTCTTCTTGCCAAAACTTTTTCCAGATAAAGACAAACGGGTAACTAAACATGCCTATAATTTATAAATCCTTGGTGTTTAACAATAATCATATACAAATTTGTTCTTATTCTTAAATTTAGTAAAATCTCACTTACTTGATCCCAAAGCTATTAAGAAGGATTGTTTATAACAATAAAAAATACTAAGACGTTCCTGATGCGCTTTTGTGTTTTTGATTTTATACACGTTACGTTACCATGACTATTCAGGAGGACTATTTAAAAGTGTTAAAACATGATTAGACTTTACATTCAATGTCAAGTAATTGAGATTATGTTTTTATATTTTAAACTTTGTAAAGTTTTAATCATTGATGTAATAATGCTTGTGATCTGATTTCTATATTGGTGCAATTTAGCTCTAACCGAATTATAGTGTTAAAAATATAATACCATGTATGCATGTTTATGATTATATAATATTTTCAAAATCATCTCCCTCCCACTCCCCTCACAGACTTCTTTGCATTTCTATCTCCTTCATCTCTCACGGACCATTTGTGACCACAAACATTAACATTAATTCTTAAAGTGGTGATGAGATAATGGGTTGTTCCAAAACTGACCGGGTACGGAAAAAAATATGTATGAGTCAATAGTGTCGGATCAGATCAGACGCCAAAAAGTGAGAATCAGACACGTTAATCGTCCAAAACATCTGACCGGTTTAGTAGGTCAGACGTTTTAACCGTGTCAGAAACAAATCAAAGAACATACTTCATGGTATCTTTTTTCTCCTTTCACATAGACGTCTTTTCTTCATCTCTCATTCACATCTACACACATCAAAACAAAATCCAAACGGGGCCTTAGAGTGTAGAGATTTAAGATCTCGAGTTGAATGACGAGAATAATAATAAATAAATGTGAGAAAGGGGGTACAATATGTCACACATACACGAACACATGAAGAGCAAATCGTACGGAAGTGATAACACCAAGACCCGAGGGTACAACTTAATTCAATAGACCCTGACACACCTAAGCAACAACTACAAGAAAGAAAGAAGAATGGGCGGTAATCCGCTGCATACGGCCTTCATTTGTTTCCCCAACACCACTGTCTCTGATTGGACACATGAGCTCTCTCTTGATGACCTAACAAACCCCTACACACTACACATGCTCCTACATCCTATGTATATTCCTCTCATGCCTCCGATTTATATATATATATATATATATATAGGATTATCTTGAGAACCATATTTTTGATGGAATTCTAAGCATCAATTTGAGTCACTTATTTTTTATCATATGCAAATCACATATCATTTCATCTATTTTTTAAAACGTTCATAATTTTTTTACGACATTATTTTTCAAATTTTTTTTACCATAAATTCAGTATTTTTTTATCTTTCTAACGTCTACCATATTGATATACATTTTTTAAAACAATCGTCTATCCGTTATTTACATATGTGTAAATCTGGTTATATGGTTATATACATGTGTAATACTGGATTTACACATGTGTAAATCCGGTATTACACGTGTAAAACGAATTTCGTAAAAAAAAGAGAATTTTTTTTATTTTTATAAAAAAATAATTTTTATGAAAAAGGGAAAATAAGGGAATATTTTTATGTTTATATTTATTTTTTAATTTATATTTTATTTAAATATGTTTTTATTAATTACAATTTCACTATTGAAAACTAGTGGTTGACATTGGTTACTAAAGTTCTCACAAAAAAGTGAGTTCTCATTTGATCTCTCTCTCTATATATATATATATGTATATATATATATATATATATATTTATATACATATATATATATATATATTACATATATATATATCATATATCATATATCATATATTATATATATCTTATGTTAGATTTATAAATGAAAAAATTCTTAAAATATATTTTTTTACTTTATATTCTTTTAAAATATCCTCATGACGATTTTCTTCTTAAATTGTCTCATATAGATAAGGAATCGACGTCTCATTAGTCAGGGTGGGCGTCAAGTCATTCAAAATTGTACAACGTGTATGATTTTAGAAGGATACAATGTCCCACTATATAGGCGTTGACATCCTGTCTAAAAAGAAACTGACTCTTATCCGATGGAACATTTGAGAATAAATTAGTCGAGGGCTATTGAGGAAAATAAAAAACGTAATGGTGGGTAATTAAATGTAAATAAGCTAGAAAAAAGGTTGGTTACAAAATAAACAAATGTAACATTTTAATGTTAATTTAAAAAGGTAAAAAAAAGCTTAAGGTTGGTTAACATATAAATATAATGTTTTTGTGTAGGATGGGAAAGTTATAACTATAGGAAGATAACGTATGACTTAAAGCTTGAATGTAAATATATATTTTAAGCGTGTGATTTTTCTTAGTATAATATTCGTGAGACTTAATCTTCATTGTTGTCCTTGTAGCGATATGTGGTAAGGTCTTTGATTTATTTTTAACATTTACAAACAGTATGATTTATAGTCTTTGGGACTAGGTGACGCGGCTTGTGGTTGATCACATTAGTTTATAGTCGATCTTTAAGGCTAGGTGACTTGGCTCATGGTAGTCTCTGGATACGGTGACGAGGCTCACCGCTAACCACAAGAATTTACAAATCATGACAGACAACTTGTAAACGAACTATCTGATAAAAAATTATAAATCATAACAATTGTCTCACAACCAACTATCAATCAAGACAATTGGCTTGAAAAGTATCAGCTATAAAGACTATAAATCATGACAATCGGCTAAACACCAAACCTATGTGCATAAAATTATAAATCGTGACAATCAAGTCAATACCGAACGATCAATCGTAAAGACTATAAATCATGCTATGCGCTATAAAATCACATTTATGTGAGGTATATAGCGTTGCATAACCATTTAATCAACAAGAACTCATCGCCCAAAGCGTATAATCACAACTAACGTTTATGCACGTTTGATTAAAGAGTCATTTTCACTTTATGGATACTCCAAAATTTCGAACACCAATATCATTTAAAATTGGATGCTTATGTTTCCCCATCATTATTGAACCATTTAATACATCCTATGAGATTCATGATTTGATTATGAGATTTTTTTTATTTTTTGAACGGTAAATATGTGACATTGCTTCGCATGATAGATGTTACCTTAATCGGATTCATCTATCTGTTTTTCAGCTGTGATCACATCCCTAACCCATCAGAAGAAAACTCAATAATGATAAAATCTTATGTCGTAACTCTGAGCATGAGATTATTTAAGCTTAATTCAATCATTTACGTTTAATCACCTTATGATATTCATTGACTTCAACCGAAAGTCATTAATTATAACCTCTATATGTATTTTTTTTTCACCAAATTATACACTTGATTATTCACCCATCATTTATCACACATTGTTAAACCAAATAACATCAATTAGATATCATATATGTTGGGTTGTGAAGGATTTGGGTCGAACTCGGGTTGTGATCGGACTTGTTTTGGTGTTGTACAACAGAGACAAATTAAAGGCAGCCGGAATTATTTGAGCCTAAGAATTATCTTAATTACTAACATTAATCTACAAATATAAATAGACCCATTGATGTAATGATATTCTCGAGCACCTAAATAATATCAACCCTAGTTGTTGAGTGGATGTAGGTCATCTTGACCGAACCATTATAACTCTCTCATGTTTACTTTTTTTCTTTTGTGTGATTGTGTGTGTTGATTGTTTCTGTTGTAACCTACTCTGTTTGTAATACCTAAAATATCAAGCTAAGACATGTTTTACCGATTTTCAAACAACATATAAACACACATGTATGCAACTAATGATATAATTATATAAGTTTCACCAAGTTACTTCTTACACTTATACCCTTAATTTCCTAAATTTAAATTAACAAACTGTATTAAACCTATAAGAACAACCTTTTTCTACCATTTATTTAGTTTCACCAAAACAATAGACTTAATGGGTTGTAACAAGTTTAAGTCATCATATGAGATGATTGTAACCCATTACATGGTTATCCATAAAATCATGACTTTTTTAAACCCTAATCCACCATAAACACTTAAGGATGAAGAGTTAGAAATTAAATAGATAAACCTTAACTACCAAATGGATGCTTATGAATTTACAGACATATGAGAACTAAAATGAGGCATTGTCACGTGTCCAGTGATAAAAAAACAAAAACCCTTTAGAAAAACCATGGTTTAAATACTGATTTGAGTCGTCTTTCTAAACAAACCAAAACGGTTTAGAACTTTTTGAGACAATATGGGTGATTGAATTGCAACAACTTTGAGTCGGTTATTCGTTAGGTACTTCACACACACACTAGTCACTCAATTTTGCGTGTGTTAGTCGAAAGTAACAAAACCGAATAAACTATTTGAGACTTAATCAAATTTTAACCAAGTTTGGAAATGTCCATATTCAACCCCTCATGTTACAAATGTTGAAACTTTAGTCTCAAGTTATATTTACAATTCTGGCCCCATGTTCAACGGTTTTCAACATTTTAGTCAAATTTTCAAGACCATTTAAATTAGACTTATGTTGATACAATACAAGCGAGAATTTTTAATATAATATTTAAAATTTAATACAACGGACATTAAGATGTTATGAAGAAGGGGGTGTATGGTCATAATCTATATTAATTATTTTGAGGAATGGATATTAATATTAGTTAATTTTAATGATTATTATCAGTTTTATTTAAACTATTCGATCAGCTTATATTTGTGTTTCAATTGGAGGAGGAGTTCAAAGAGAATGAGGGGAGTTTTAGAAAGTGATAGACCACTTGTGGAGATATATAGGAAGATTAAAATAATTATTAGGTTAGGAGTAAGATGGATAAATCTAAGTGTTGAATGTGTTCTTTTGTTATATAAAGAAAATCAAATAAAAAAAATGAAAATTTTAAAATGGGTAAAAACTAAAAGGTGATCTTAAATATTGATCATGATCAACGCAATCAGACGAGACGAGACAATTTCGTAATAAGCCAATGCGTACCATTGTACACCAAGAGTTATTTACAATTTTACAGGGTGAGTCTAATTATGGCGCCCGCCTACTACACGAGGCGTCCGACGTATAATAGTATGTCATTCTGGCTCGCACGTTATCGAAGTATGTATTTATCGTCATCTTGTGTTACATGTATGACACCAAAATAACTAATTACGTTTCTTCTGGTATGACTTCAAAAGATTCTTTGTATTATACCATCTATAAAATTCTTTCAATAATTCCATCAATAGTCAAAATATTTTAGTTATCGTCATCTTGTGTTACATGAGATCCACTTTGACATTCTATAAATATAAAGTTCAAGTTTTCAGAAAATATCACAACATCTCTTCCCGTCTTTTAAAAACCTAAGTACGATGACATTTGACTCATTTTTCATACATGATACTACGAAGTTACTATTGGAAATTTACTGATAATATTAATATGGTTATTAATATATAGTCAATAAATTAATATGTTGAATGAAAATTAATGTGGTTAATGACATTAGGAATTAATAGTGTGGAAATTTGTTCCACATTGGAGGAAAGAAAGAATATAAAATAGTTTATATTCTATAACATCTTGTTTATATTGTTTTCTAAGGTGTCAAACTAAGTGGGCGGCATGTGGGCGCAATGTGGGCGGCATGTGGGCGCAATGTGGGCGCAATGTGGGCGCAATGTGGGCGGCATGTGGGCGCAATGTGGGCGCAATATGGGCGCAATGTGGTGCACGGTTAGAGTTGTGACTCGTAACAGTTTTCGTTACACGTTGACAGAAACCGACGACTGTTAATGATGAATTAAATGAGTAGTTACGATTTCGGATTAATGACTGGGTAGCTGTTGTGGTTCGAATTCCACTATAAATACTGAGTGTAGCTTAGAAGAAATACACACAAACACAACTCGAAACCTGCAGCAAAACAGGTTCTCTATCTCTCTGGATTCTCTTCTACAAATAAGTTTAGGTTATAGATCAATCCCGACCGTACAAACTGCTTCGACTGTTGTACCCTGGGAAACAAAACGAGTTCTCCTAGGATGCTCGGAATTTGTTTTAAGGGCCTCGTGTTGAACACGATCCTCAACTTTTACATTTATATTTCTTCTATTTCTGTAAATTTACCATTGTAAAAGAGATTGATAATCATTTATTTTTGTTCTTTTGTATTGAGTATATTACTAAATTGTTTGATTTTTATTTTATATGAACGGTTCCTACAAACTTAAAATAAAATTTAAAAACACCGTTCATATATTGTGGTTTTAAAAGATTAATTTTTCTTTAATTATTTTCGTTTTCTTATTCACAAGTGATCTTCAAAGTTGGACTTAGAAAAGCTCTCGTTGAGTTTTATATAATTCTAAAAGTAGTTTGAATTTTTTTTTCAAATTAGTTTGTGGTTATAACTGTTTTTGCTTTCTTATTCACGAGTGATCTTCAAAGTTGGACTTAGAACATCTCTCGTTGAATTTTTATAATTATGAAAACAATTTGAAACATTTTTCAATTTTGGTAGTTATTTTAGTTTGTTGAAAATTGTTCTAACTTAAACTGTTTTTGTAAAATAGCAAACAACATGTCTTCAAGTGCTATGAGTTCCTCTTTATCAGCCCCTTTAGCTGCAACCTCTGTGGGAGCGACCATTGTGACAAACCACGCCAAGAAACCCGAAAAGTTCACGGGTGTCCATTTTAAAAGATGGCAACAAAAGATGTTCTTCTATTTGACGACCTTGAACTTAGCACATTTCTTGGAGAAAATTGAACCCCTACATAAAGAAAGGGATGATGTTCAAGCCTTGAGTGCCATTGATGCTTGGAAGCATTCAGAATTTCTTTGTCACAACTACATTTTGAATGGTCTTTGTGATTCATTGTATAACATGTATTGCAACATAAAAACTGCCAAGAACTATGGGAGTCTTTAGACAAGAAGTATAAAATCGAGGATCCTGGTAGTAAGAAATTCATTATGGCTTGGTTCTTGAATTTTAAAATGGTTGATGACAATACTATGATTAGCCAAATTCAAGAGTTATAAGTTATACTTCATGAAATTCATGCTGAGGGGATGCCTCGCAATGACACCTTCCAAGTTGCAGCCATGATTGAAAAGTTACCTCCAAGTTGGATAGAGTTTAAGAACTATCTTAAGCTCAAACAAAAGAAGAAGACTGTGGATGAACTTATTGTTCGTCTTAAAATTAAAGAAGACAACAAAATGGCTCAAAAATGCACTGTAAGGATTAAATGTGAAGGGCTGATGCAACCCAAACACCCAAAGTCTCTCCTGCATGCAATCACAAGTGTACTGAAGTAGAATGCTTTGAAAGTTTCACACCAGCATTAGAAAATATTCTAAGTGTGAGATCTTCCGAAGCCAAGACCAATATCTTCCGAAGCCAAAGATGAAGTCTTTCGAAGCTTCAAAGACAAAGTCTTCCGAAGCCAACACTTGAAGACAGATTTCTTTTGAAAACTTTTGAACACGTGCTTTATCCGATGTACCTTTTACATAAAGCTAGACCCCCTTTCCGTTGCAACTCTGATTAGACACCAACTTTACATAAGTTGGTGAAAGGTCCATGCTTTTGGTAACTGTACATTGAGGTCTTGAGTCTATAACTTTCTACTTTATGTACTTTATCCTTTTTGTAATATATTAGGATGTGAGCTATGGCATGTCATATCCACTAGTCAAAAGGCAATTTGCCTTTTGACTCTACATTTGATTTTGTTTGTTGTCTAGTCAATTGTATCCAACTGACCTTCAAAGTATGATCGGTTGTAGGATGTATTATATGTATCTCAAGTACTTGTAACTTTCTGATATGCTTTTGTAACATTTGTAATAGAACTTGAGAGGCAATATGCAGCATTCTTGAAAACCAATTACTTGTGTGTTTTGCCATCTTATTTTATCTCTTATTTACTTGTGTTCTTAGCATCTTTACCAAAGGTTAACTAGTTTCCTATTTGATCTGTTAAGTGTTCTTAACAACTCTCCTCATTGTGTTGTTATGTTGTAAGTGTATACCCTTCACCGGTCCTGCAATTGGTATCAGAGCATTCCAGGCTCTTGATATAAGATCTCACCATCTTAAGATCCCTCTCACACACAAAAACTTAACATCTCAAATGGCAGCTATTTCTAAATATGATATGGAAATTGGAACCATGACAAAGTCCCCACTGATCACTCTTGATGACTTTGACACTTGGTGCCAAAGATGGAAGGCTTTATCAATTCTCTAGATTCAATAATGTGAGAGTTTGTTGTCAATGGACCTTACATACCAAGTACCTCTTCTGCTACTGGAGGTGGTATGATCCCCAAGGCTGGGACTGACTACTCAGATGAAGATAGAAAGAGAGTAGAGATTGATCAAAAGGCCATGACAACCCTTTAGACTACTTTTCCAAACTCTGTATACAGAGGTTTCAAGAAATGCAAAACAGCTAAACAGCTATGGGAGGCATTGAAACTAATGTATGAGGGTTCCTCTAAAGCCAATGAGAACAAGAAGGATCTCTTGAAGCAACAGTTTGAAAATTTCACCTTTAAAACATGTGAGACCATGACTCAACAATACTTTAGGTATATTGAGATTATGGATACCTTAGTGGATGGTGGAGTAGCTCTTGAAAACGGAGATATTGTAAGGAAGTTCATGTCCTCTCTTCCTAGGCAATGGACACATTACTGTGTTGTTATCAAGAGAATTGAGAACCTGAAGACTCTCACCTTGATAGATTTGTATAGGATTCTTAGTGGATACCAGATGAAGATGAACATGTAAGGTTCATCTGGCAACTCCAACAATCAAATGGGTTCAACCCTTCATGTGATTGAAATGGATAGCATAGAACCCCAACATCATCTCATATGCTACCCTGAAAACTCACAAAAGGGTCCTTTCATCACCTTACCTGAGACACCAATGGAGAACTATATTCATGTCACACCCCGACCGACGGCGGAATCATCGGGGCGGACGAATGGGAGACGATTGCTCATAGCACATGGAGCTAATTAAGTTGAAATATTATTAAATATCATTATTCAATAAACATTACAAGGCAAATAAAATAATAACATAACAATCAAGATACAACAAAAAAAACATAAGTCTTTCAATTAGTCTAGGTCCAAGTCCTATATGAGCACAGGAAGATCTTCAATCATCAAACCTGAAACATGATGAAAATAAAAGGTCAACTAGAAATATTTGGTGAGTTTCCAAGGTTTTCATACATAATATAACAAGGTTACAAGTAACAATTCATGTCATAGGTTATAAGTTAGTAAGGTTATAGAACA